>NMRB01001808.1:91585-129151 GCA_002633025.1 Notospermus geniculatus | reverse complement strand
ACTGCTATAGGGCGGAGATCTGTTGGGGTTTTGATGCGCTCACTATAAAGCGGGTGATCCACTGTTGCGATTTTGGCTTGAGACGGGGTTGCGTGCGATTACCTTATATGGCAATCGGAAGTCCTTATGAGGTAATCGCAAGGGAACGCAACCCCGTCTCAAGCTAAAATCGCAACAGTGGATCACCCGCTTTAGCGGTAAGGCCAAGGGCACATTTGCGGCAAAACTCAATGCGTGAGGGGTGTTTTTAAAGTCGACTGATCCAACACAGTCGACTCGTCATTCGGCCGGGTCAGTCGATTAAAAAAAACACCCCTACTGAGTTTTGCCGCAAAATGTGCGCTTGGTCTAAAGCTGGGCGCACATGGACGGCAATGCGGCGGGGGTGTTTTTAAAGTAGACTGACCCAACGCTGCTGGACTCGTCATTCAGCCGACTTTAAAAACATCCTTACCGCATTGAGATTTGCCTTGTCTCGCGCAACCAGCCCCTCGTTCATACAATGTACTCCGAGGTCGTGAGACCGAGGGTCTGGCACAGAACGCAATTCTCATTGTAATTCGGTCAGTGACCTTATTTCGATGATTCAAAATAAGGGGAGCTTCGCTGATTGGCTAACAGTGACTACCAATGCATCATTGGTGACGTAGGCTCCGGGCGTATAGGCTGCAGTTTTACTCGCATGCTGCATGCTTTTTGCATTGATTGTGCATGCATGCAGTGCAGTGCAGTGTAGTTGTGTTCTACGTCATCGTCGGTAGATTGTCCGCCATGATGGTTTTACAAGTCAAAGTCACCATATGCACCAGACTCTAAAATTGGAAATTGCAAGAGTCTGGTGGCATGAGACTAAGATTTGCCGTCCATGTGCTTAAGCAGCACAGAATCTCCGACAAGGCTCCGATACGCTCCGACAGCCACCGTTGGACTTTCGATGCGGCCACCCCAGAACTTTATCATAGTACTACATGAAGACTGCTACGACAGAGGACAAATTTGCGGCCAATACCTAATGAACGTTTCTCTGCATTCTTGGTGGATATTACTTTGCATGAAGAATTAATTTACAGATTAGGCCTACAGAAAAAAAATTCGGCATATGTATATTTTCTTAGGATAAACGGCGATTTGTCTATAGAAAAACCAATATTGGCAAATTTCGACCACCTATTGCTGAGAGGGACGAGTGGACCTTCGATTGGCTGAGCGGCTGGATTATCGTGGTTTGCCCCAGGAAGGCTGCCACCCCATTCAATGTAGTAAGGGTTTACCATCGCAACATGAGGAAGAATTATCTTATTCTCTATGAGAAACAGTTATATCTTGAGCCGTATGAGCGCTTGAAGAACGCGGTATATAAACGGTACATATTCCTATTTAATAAGAAAGAACAATGTTTACTTTGTGATGTGGCTCGTGGTACTATTTCGGGAAAACTGATCGTCCCGACAACACAAATTTGCCATCGGCTGCAACTGAAGTATGCTTTCATTTTTGGCCTGGGGAAGCTTCTTCTCTCTTGTAAGATATCTGGTCGTAATGTGTACACAATCTACGACATGAAAGAATCTAATAACAAATCGAACGATTTCGACCTTATTCTTACAAACGGTGTTCGTGTTAGTCTACGAAGGACACCCTTCCGATTTGGAGCAAGGATACAGTACGTTGTGGATTCTGGACACGCGTTTTTATTCTCTCATGTGGAAGAATTCTTATACAAACCTGTGAAATACCATATCAAGCTTCTTGACAACACGTCTTTTCAACGATGTCGCTACTTAATGCTTAATTTTGACCTTTGGTCTGGCCTGCTCTTTCTGATGGGTCGACCCTTGCCTTGCACTGTTGCATTGGAGCAGATCCCAGACCCGAAGAACGGTCTCCTAAAACAAGGAAACGGTATGTTCACATTTCATGAAACATTGACGTCATTTTATCCTGAAACCGATGATACTAACCATTTGCATTTCGAGTTCAGTCCTGATGACGGGTCTTTAATGCATTTTGTCCTGGAAAGACGAAGGAAAGCGAGTATCGTTCGGGTTGAGATTTTCACAGCAGACGAGTGATGGTTCTCTCGTCCTCGCCGGAGAATCTCATTCTGACACGCGGGCTAAACAGTCGACAAACCACCTCACCAGCAAATACAACTGTCGTCTTTGAATAAACGTTTGTCGCTACTATGGCATGATTTGTTATATTCAATACTACAAAATATTTTTGTTCCAAAAATATATTCATTCATGAATGGTAAATATTCATTCATGAATGAAAAATATTCATTCATGAAAAAAATATTTGTTCATGAAAAAAATATTTATTCATGAAAAAAATATTTATTTAAAATATTTGTTCATGAAAAAATATTTATTCATGAAAATTTTTTTTTCATGAATAAATATTTTTTTCATGAACAAATATTTTTTTCATGAATAAATATTTTTTCATGAAAAAATATTTTTTTTCATGAACAAATATTTATTCATTAAAAAATATTTGTTCATGAAAAAATTATTTATTCATGAAAAAAAAATCATTCCAATTTGACACGCCCAGAGTACGCTGGATGCTTGGTTTCTGCATGATAATTGCGTTTTGTTGGATTTCCGATTACATACATTGCTTAATTTGGTTACTAGGCCGCTCTAATCAGGGAAATGACATGTTCATTATGCAGATTCCCTAGTGACAGCGATATTTCATTGCAATTTTCTGCCAAACGATTATACAAGCTGCAGAAAAGGTGCATGTAGGACTTTAAAGAAAATGAAAGAAACAAAAACAGGATGTCATTTTATTACCGCAGGAATACAGGACCAAAGTAGACCAAAAGGCCAACAAATTCTATCTCCAGGTCGTGTTCAAATCGCACCATTTTCGCTGGGAAACACGGCGGCGTATTATAAAATGAAATGGTCCATGGACCATGTGCTCACCTGTGGGTGAATGTAGAGAAGAGCAGATGACAATTGTGTTTTTTGGTTTTAGCCACCTAGTGGCCACGCCAGGAATCGAATTGGGCCCAAACTTGGTGTCATTGCATGTCAAGTCACCTAGGGGAATATATGTGCCAAGTTTCAGGCCAATAACCCCTGAGGCCAAGAAACGTGCCACTTAGGCCACGGTTATTATATTCTTTGGTTTACGGGCACAAAGATTTTGACCCCAGGTAGGGAGGACGGAATAAAAATTAAAAAAAAAATTTGGTTCAGTTCAGTTTTTTCATTTTCACCTTTTGAATGACAAGTAAGACAACTCGGAGGAAATAAAAAACCAAAAAATTCTTGACAAATGCCTCTTTTCTGCTTCTTTCCGTCCTCGCTGACAGGAAATAGGCGTACGTCAGTTGGTTTTATTTATTTTAGCAGTCGTTACAGCTGAGATCAAGGTCCATTTATTTATTTTTTTCTTAGAACACTTCATTTGAAGTTCGGAGGCAATAAAAGAAACTGATTTTCCTAATTTTATTTTTTTTTCGGAATGGCATTTTGCCACATGCACGTCGGCGGGCCCGTAAACCAAAGAATAAAAAAAGTGTGGCCTTAATGGCGAAATTTTTAGCTTTGACCTCTGTGACCTTGAAAAAGAGGTCAAATCAAAAACCCGTATTACATACCATGTACGTATAACCACATTAGCGGTAAGCCCGATCACGCTGAGATTTCCTGCACACATGAAGGCTACACAGATACATGTACGTACATTACATACTTCAGAACATTCTAGCTGCAGTAGTTAACAAGCTGTGGGCCAACATGAATTTATTTCGCCTCATTAAACCGTACAATTTGGTCATGGTGAGGTTGCAGTTATAATTCTTTTACAGCAACAGTGCACATATTATTGTTGTATACATTTCCAAAGATTGTACAATTTCTTCTTACTTTTACATGTAAAAATCCTGTTTGACTTTTCTATGTAGAATACACGCCCAACGCCCAATTTCCAAGATAGCCACCTGGCGGCCATATCTGAAGTCCGATCGGACCGAAATTTGCCGTAGACATAGAGGGTAGGCCTGTTACAACTAGTTTTCTTACCCTAACGGCTTTTCTTACTCGACGGGAAATCTTACTCACAGTAAGATCTGACGCACACCTTCCCACGGGTTTTCTTACTCTCAACGGGATATCTTACTCATTTGTTAACGCGTTTTCTTACGCCGATTTAACCAGTTTTCTTACTCATGACCCAAACGCGTTTCTTACCGTATTTAACGGGTTTTCTTACTCTGCCAAAATATCTAAAGTAAGACTGAAAAAGCAGAAGTTTATCTTATTCAACATCGTTGTCTTCATGATGCTCAACGGAAGACTAGCTACTCCCGCAAAAAGGAAGAAGGCCTGCGCGATGTATGCACGCGGTTACCACGGTTACACAGGTTGCAAGATACGCGCTGCATGGGGTGATGTTGATTCATACTTTTAGTGAGGAGGCTAAGCTCCAAATATTTGCCGAATGGTTCACTTGTTTAAAAAAATCACCAAATTTGGCACCGTCGTAGACTGGGTCAAAACCTTCAATTTCGGAAGGGAGCCCGACGAAGTCGCCCTCTAGTGGCCGCCTTCTTGGATTTTAAAATGGCGGCCATTTTGGACACATTTTCCTCAATATATCGAAATCCAAGGTAGATACAGTGGTGTGCAAAAATATTAGAACACTTGCCATGAACTGGAAAACGAATTCTTATTTCAATGTAATGACCCCATGCAGCCATGAAACCATCGTTTCTTTCATTAATGCAATCTTCAACCATATTTTATATTGCATATCAATATTAACGAATCGGCGACATGAGACTAATTTTGTATGTCGTATTTCGTACTTCGTTCTCGTTGTTCGTAAGGGGACGGAAAACGATGGTGAGGAAGATAAAAGCTTTTTCAGTCTTACTTTTAATTATTTCGGAAAAGTAAGAAAACCCGTTAACGGTAAGAAAACGCGTTTGGGTCATGAGTAAGAAAACTGGTTAAATCGGCGTTAGAAAACGCGTTAACAAATGAGTAAGATATCCCGTTGAGAGTAAGAAAACCCGTGGGAAGGTGTGCGTCAGATCTTACTGTGAGTAAGATTTCCCGTCGAGTAAGAAAAGCCGTTGAGTAAGAAAACTAGTTGTAACAAGGCCTACCTAGATACATCATCACACCAAATTTGAACAATCCAGGACAAATAGCCACGAAACATGTCCAATGGTGAAATTTCCAACTTTGACCTCCGTGACCTTGAAAATTAGATCAAATGAAAAACCTGGGTGATATGTCATGACCTGCGATAAAAATTTGCTGAGAGGATCCGATCAACGGTTAAGGCAAAATAGCACTTTAAAAGTTTTCGGTTAAGCCCCCCGGTGGCCAAGCTAGGAATCTAATTTGACCTAGGGGCACAACTGTACCAAGTTTGGTGTCAATTGGCCCAGTGGTTACAAAACGTGCCCTGCTAACGGACGCCGACAACGACGACGGACACTGCGTGACGACTATAGCTCACCGGTGAGCTAAAAAGAAAAACATCTGACACTCACTAATCCGGATCTAAAGTGTCGTTCATCAAAACATCATTTGTACGTCACCAGGAAAAAGTCAGTTCCATAACCAATTTGTTGCAAATACATGCATTCATAAAAAAACTTATATTTCTAAAACAATGGGCAGTTGGTGTGTCATTGATCAAGGCACAAGCCGTGAGGAAAATAATATACGTGTATTGTCATTTATTTAAAGCCATCTCGGGAGAGAAGGAGCACCCTTCAACAGGTTTTGGAGCGTTTCATCCGGTCGATGGATTTTCATTCTAACGTGTACATGTAACGTCGACCCCAGGGAGTGTGTAAACNAAAACATCCCTACTGCATTGAGATTTGCCTAGTCTCGCGCAACTAGCCCCTCGTTCATACTCCGAGGTCGTCAGGGTCTGGCACAGAACGCAATTCTCATTGTAATTGGGTCAGTGACCTTATTCCGATGATTCAAAATAAGGGGAGCTTCGCTGATTGGCTAGTGACTACCAATGCATCATGCATGGGTCTCAAAAGTTGGTGACGTAGGCTGCAGTTTTACTCGCATGCTGCATGCTTTTTGCATTGATTGTGCATGCATGCATGCAGTGCAGTGTAGTTGGTTGTGTTCTACATCATCGTCGGTAGATTGTCCGTCATGATGGTTTTACAAGTCAAAGTCACCATATGGACCAGACTCTTAATTGGAAATTGCAAGAGTCTGGTGGCACGAGACTAAGATTTGACCGTCCATGTGCGCCTAACTTAAAATCTCCGACAAGGCTCCGATAGCTCCGATACTCTCCGAGAGCCACCGTTGGACTTTCGATGCGGCCACCCCAGAACTTTATCATAGTACTACATGTAGACTGCTACGACAGAGGACAAATTTGCGGCCAATACCTAATGGACGTTTCTCTGCATTCGTGGTCGGATATTACTTTGCATGAAGAATTAATTTACAGATTAGGCCTACTGAAAAAAAATTCGGCATTTGTATATTTTCTTAGGATAAACGGCGATTTGTCTATAGAAAAACCAATACTGGCAAATTTCGACCACCTATTGCTGAGAGGGACGAGTGGACCTTCGATTGGCTGAGCGGCTGGATTATCGTGGTTTGCCCCAGGAAGGCTGCCACTCCATTCCATGTAGTAAGGGTATACCATCGCTACATGAGGAAGAATTATCTTATTCTCTATGAGAAACAGATATATCTTGAGCCGTATGAGCGCTTGAAGAACGCCGTATATAAACGGTACATATTCCTATTTAATGAGGAAGAACAATGTTTACTTTGTGATGTGGCTCATGGTACTATTTCGGGAAAAATGATCGTCCCGACAACACAAATTTGCCACCGACTACGACTGAAGTATGCTTTCATTTTTGGCCTGGGGAAGCTTCTTCTCTCTTGTAAGATATCTGGCCGTAATGTGTACACAATCTACGACATGAAAGAATCTAATAACAAATCGAACGATTTCGACCTTATTCTTACAAACGGTGTTCGTGTTAGTCTACGAAGGACACCCTTCCGATTTGGAGCAAGGATACAGTACGTTGTGGATTCTGGACACGCGTTTTTATTCTCTCATGTGGAAGAATTCTTATACAAACCAGTGAAATACCATATCAAGCTTCTTGACAACACGTCTTTTCAACGATGTCGCTACTTAATGCTTAATTTTGACCTTTGGTCTGGCCTGCTCTTTCTGATGGGTCGACCCTTGCCTTGCACTGTTGCATTGGAGCAGATCCCAGACCCGAAGAACGGTCTCCTAAAACAAGGAAACGGTATGTTCACATTTCATGAAACATTGACGTCATTTTATCCTGAAACCGATGATACTAACCATTTGCATTTCGAGTTCAGTCCAAACGACGGGTCTTTAATGCATTTTGTCCTGGAAAGACGAAGGAAAGCGAGTATCGTTCGGGTTGAGATTTTCACAGCAGACGAGTGATGGTTCTCTCGTCCTCGCCGGAGAATCTCATTCTGACACGGGCTAAACAGTCGACAAACCACCTCACCAGCAAATACAACTGTCGTCTTTGAATAAACGTTTGTCGCTACTATGTATGGCATGATTTGTTATATTCAATACTACAAAATATTTTTGTTCCAAAAATATATTCATTCATGAATTGTAAATATTCATTCATGAATGAAAAATATTCATTCATGAAAAAAATATTTGTTCATGAAAAAAATATTTATTCATGAAAAAAATATTTATTCATGAAAAAAATATTTGTTCATGAAAAAATATTTATTCATGAAATTTTTTTTTTCATGAATAAATATTTTTTTCATGAACAAATATTTTTTTCATGAATAAATATTTTTTCATGAAAAAATATTTTTTTCATGAAAACAAATATTTATTCATTAAAAAATATTTGTTCATGAAAAAATTATTTATTCATGAAAAAAAAATCATTCCAATTTGACACGCCTAGAGTACGCTGGATGCTTGGTTTCTGCATGATAATTGCGTTTTGTTGGATTTCCGATCACAAACATTGCTTAATTTGGTTACTAGGCCGCTCTAATCAGGGAAATGACATGTTCATTATGCAGATTCCCTAGTGACAGCGATATTTCATTGCAATTTTCTGCCAAACGATTATACAAGCTGCGGAAAAGGTGCATGTAGGACTTTAAAGAAAATGAAAGAAACAAAAACAGGATATCATTTTATTACCGCAGGAATACAGGACCAAAGTAGACCAAAAGGCCAACAAATTCTATCTCCAGGTCGTGTTCAAATCGCACCATTTTCGCTGGGAAACACGGCGGCGTATTATAAAATGAAATGGTCCATGGACCATGTGCTCACCTGTGGGTGAATGTACAGAAGAGCAGATGACAATTGTGTTTTTTGGTTTTAGCCACCTAGTGGCCACGCCAGGAATCGAATTGGGCCCAAACTTGGTGTCATTGCATGTCAAGTCACCTAGGGGAATGTATGTGCCAAGTTTCAGGCCAATAACCCCTGAGGCCACGAAACGTGCCACTTAGGCCACGGTTATTATATTCTTTGGTTTACGGGCACAAAGATTTTGACCCCAGGTAAGGAGGACGGAATAAAAATTTAAAAAAAAATTTGGTTCAGTTCAGTTTTTTCATTTTTACCTTTTGAATGACAAGTAAGACAACTCGGAGGAAATAAAAAACCAAAAAATTCTTGACAAATGCCTCTTTTCTGCTTCTTTCCGTCCTCGCAAAAGATTGTACAATTTCTTCTTACTTTTACATGTAAAAATCCTGTTTGACTTTTCTATGTAGAATACACGCCCAACGCCCAATTTTCAAGATAGCCACCTGGCGGCCATATCTGAAGTCCGATCGGACCGAAATTTGCCGTAGACATAGAGGGTAGGCCTACCTAGATACATCATCACACAAAATTTGAACAATCCAGGACAAATAGCCACGAAACATGTCCAATGGTGAAATTTCCAACTTTGACCTCCGTGACCTTGAAAATTAGATCAAATGAAAAACCTGGGTGATATGTCATGTATCTTCATCATATGTACCTGCGATAAAAATTTGCTGAGAGGATCCGATCAACGGTTAAGGCAAAATAGCACTTTAAAAGTTTTCGGTTAAGCCCCCTGGTGGCCAAGCTAGGAATCTAATTTGACCTAGGGGCACATCTGTACCAAGTTTGGTGTCAATTGGCCCAGTGGTTACAGAACGTGCCCTGCTAACGGACGCCGACAACGACGACGGACACTGCGTGACGACTATAGCTCACAGGTGAGCTAAAAAGAAAAACATCTGACACTCACTAATCCGGATCTAAAGTGTCGTTGATCAAAACATCATTTGTACGTCACCAGGAAAAAGTCAGTTCCATAACCAATTTGTTGCAAATACATGCATTCATAAAAAAACTTATATTTCGAAAACAATGGGCAGTTGGTGTGTCATTGATCAAGGCACAAGCCATGAGGAAAATAATATACGTGTATTGTCATTTATTTAAAGCCATCTCGGGAGAGAAGGCGCACCCTTCAACAGGTTTTGGAGCGTTTCATCCGGTCGATGGATTTTCATTCTAACGTGTACATGTAACGTCGACCCCAGGGAGTGTGTAAACGTGTAGCGGTTAAAACTCTAGAAGGGGAAAGAATCTCTACCGTTCCTGTGTGATAGAATCAGTCTAATGATTCCGTCTTCCCTGGAATAAGTAACCTCTTGCGAACAAAAATGCTAAGGTTTTGATCTTCAAGTAGGCCCTACATGACACTTGCGACTGGAGACAACTAGTCGCCATTGAGCTACCTGGCGACTGGGAGGATCTAGCTGGAACTGGAGGCGACTGACCAGTCGCCACAAATGGTCAATGTACGCACCCTTGCGACTCGCTGGAACTGAGATTTTGCCAGTCGCCGCCGGTTGCACATGTTCAACTTTCTAGCGACTACAAATGTAGTTGTACCCAGTTTCGTTCAGTCGCTGCGATGCGCGGGGTTGCGACTGATCGGTACCAGTTTTCTGAACAAAACCAAGTCTCATATCGAGTCCCAACGCCCCGGATGTTACCCGTGTTGCTGCCAGTCGCAAGTGCGATGTACACGTAAGTGTTCAGGGACGACTGATTGGATCCTCCTAGTTTGCGATGTGCGCGGAGCGCGTATACATCACCAGCGACTGATCAGATCAGTTGCTTCCAGTCGCAAGTGCGATGTACGCCTGGCTTAATGGAGATTCTGTCATCTGATATGCCACTGGCAGAGAGATCCTTGTTGTTGGTAACCGTGGGTTCCACAGAAACACATGATGCAATGTTGGCAACAGTAGAATCGTTGTTGGAATCTGTGTTAGCGGTGGAATCCTCGTTGTCAGCTACCACGTTTACGTCACTAAATGTGGCTGGGACAATTTGGCTCTCACGAAGACAAGCTGTGTTCTGGGACTGTTATAGGGTGTCGTATGCGTTTACACTTGCGGCGGTTGTCACCTTTGATCCGTCGAGTTCGGTCTCAAGTTCTCTTCTTTGGGATTGTTTTTCGTGCAGTTGGTTGGTCAGGAAATCGTAATTCCTAGCCGGGCCCCAATGTAATTCTTGGGCCTCAGCTTGGAGAAGAGAATAGCCTATTTTGTGGCAGAATTTTTTTGAGATCTGCACGAAGAAAGGTGTTTTCCTCTCTCAGCAGTTGTAACGAAAGGCACTTCACATTTTCCTGTATATCTTGTTTCCTCAGACCAGTGTTTAGTTTCCTGAGGTCGGAATTACTTCTTGCAAGGTCCTTACGTGTATCAAGCTCAGATTCACCTTCGATCTTCTTCCCATTTCGCCACAGTAAAGCCGTCGATACAGGCCGCTCTGTTACAGGGTGGGCCAGAGAAAATGTCCCTGGAACAACAGCATTTCTATAGCGTTTCCTATTGTTCGAGGGACACTTTCTCTGGCCCATCCTGTAGATCACGAATGGTCTGAATTACAATCGTTGAGGTGTTCCAACTGAGCAGATGTTGGGCGATCTGAAATATCTTCGGATACTTTGCATATCTGAGTAGACTGCGAGTATGGCAAGCCGACTGTCCATTCCGGCCTTAACCATGTTTACGATCTCTAAACCATGGTTTAGGACCCTATACTCTGGTTTACGGTCCTAAACTGCAGTTTAGGCCTAGGGTTTTTCCTGAAAAACCATATACGGTTTTTTGAAAAACCTTAAAGCTAAAAAACCCTAAAGGTTTTTCAGAAAAAAACCCCTAGAAAACCTTTATTTCTAAGAGTGCACAGTGAACCATGGTTTAGAGCAAAACGTCCATTTCGGCATGTCCAAACCACAGATTAGGATGGTAAACCATAGTTTCGAGTAAACCATGGCATATGGGTCATAAACTACGGTTTAGCCTAAACCTCGGTTTACGAATCGAAACCGGTGGTTTACAGCATTCTCTGTTTTCAATAAACTTAGGTTCACCGTAAATCACGGTTTGCAAAACTGCCAATCGGCCTAAACCATGGTGTAGTCCATAAACAACGGTGTACTGCAAAATGTCCATTCCCAAAGCGCCGATTGACGGCGTAAACTACGGTTTATGGTACGGTTTAGAGTAAACTGCAGTTTAGGCTTCCTAAACCATGGTTTGCTGTAAACTATGGTTTAGGGACCCTAAACCATAGTTTGCTCCATACTATGGTTTAGGATTCCTAAACTGCTATGCAGTAAATCTAAGTTTACTGCAAACTGCAGTTTAGGCTTCTGAACCGCAATTTGCGACATTCTGTCTTTTGAATGGACATTGTTTTCTTAAACTATATGGTTATATTAATAGGCTCTGTAAACTATAATTTAGGGCTCTAAACTAGAGTTTACTCACCGAAATTGACGTTTTGCTGTAAACCATGTTACGATGCCTAAACTGTAGTTTAGGACCACAAACCATGGTAGTATATGGCCCTATGGTTTAGGGATCGTAAACTATGGTTTAGGCCGGAATGGACAATCGGCTTGCCATATGGGAGAACCCCCGTCCGGACCATCCTGAGAATATCAGGCGTTCTTACTGCTCGCTCCTTTCGTCACCGCAGTCAGACAAACCCCTGAGAACATCCGCCTGATTTGCTGGGTATTTGGCGGAAAAGAAAATGCGCCCAATCAGCGAACGCCATTTCTGGGGCACCTTAAGATGACAGGCATTACACGTAGATTGTATCGTAGTGTCACGCACAACACAATGCGGAAGTACCTCAGCTTCCCCACCTCACCCTAACTAGAGATCAGTTACACGTATACATGTATAACGGTCCTTGTAATATTCACAGCCAAGCAGCTGACATTGGCTACGCTGACCCATGCGGGTCATTAACCTATTTACACCGCTGGATTCAACCTGAGTTGAGTTCAGCCTATCCTACATTCATCGCACAGAATGAATATCGTTCTCAGGCCACACGTCGCCAAACAGATACGCCGAGGGAGTAATTTCATGTTGACCTGCTTTGTCAGCTTTGTTCAAACCTGCGTAGTTCATGTGTATCAATCACCGGTCAACTTGGGATGAGATGCTGGGGATGAACATTTGCTGGAATGGCTTTGATACTCCACGGATTCCGGCGAATGTCGGCAGGGGTTTGTGTGAGCGGATGAAGAGGAGCGAGGTAAAAACCCCTGCTGTGGGAGGACTCGCGTCTGGACGGGCCGATCCCATCGCTGGCATTGACTTGGGCCAATGTGATACGTGTACATTGTACATGTAGTGGTGCAATCGGGAGCCAGACCGCCGGCAGGTTGAGCGACAGGCTACATTTGCTTTTTATTTCACTGCCATGTGCTGCTACCGCTGAACAATTCACCTGTAATACCCCTGCATGCAGCTGTGTTTTGGACAAGTCGACACATAAGAGTAAAAAAAGGAAGAGATTAGTAACCGCGTTGATGACAGTATTTCGAAGTTTAGTATTGAGAATTTTCGGACGATCGTGTCCCAGTCGCAGTCACAGATATTTCAGAAACGATAAAGGCCTAAAACAATGCGCCAATATTCTGAATATTTCTGTTTTGTGACTTTAACATCATCAGTTTGAAAGGTCGCTGACAGAGCAATGATGAGGTTCTGACTGACAAAAATCAGAATAAACAAATCTTGCAGAAGTGAAGAGGGCGTTTGTTTCCAGAGGCATTATTAGCGACCGCCATATTGTGGAGCGAAATGCCTTCTGGGAACGAGTTTGATCAACACGAAGTCCTTTTAGTCTGAAAATATTCGCCTTGAACCCAACAGCACCACTTTTCAACATCATCTATCATCTGGCGTAGATGCCGCTTGGTTGGCGGTGACACGGCTGGCCTGTTCACGATGGTTAAAAACCTTTACCAAAATGTAGTAATCTGCACTACTTTCAAGATGGAAACCTAGCACCTGCGCTAGTGGTGTTATAGAAGATAACGCCATCTAGTGTCAAGTGTGACGTGTATCAAGCTCAGATTCACCTTCGATCTTCTTCCCATTTCGCCACAGTAAAGCCGTCGATACAGGCCGCTCTGTTACAGGGTGGGCCAGAGAAAATGTCACTCGAACAACAGCATTTCTATAGCGTTTCCTATTGTTCGAGGGACACTTTCTCTGGCCCATCCTGTAGATCACGAATGGTCTGAATTACAATCGTTGAGGTGTTCCAACTGAGCAGATGTTGGGCGATCTGAAATATCTTCGGATACTTTGCATATCTGAGTAGACTGCGAGTATGGCAAGCCGATTGTCCATTCCGTCCTTAACATGTTTACGATCTCTAAACCATGGTTTAGGACCCTATACTCTGGTTTACGGTCCTAAACTGCAGTTTAGGCCTAGGGTTTTCCCTGAAAAACCATATACGGTTTTTTGAAAAACCTTAAAGCTAAAAAACCCTAAAGGTTTTTCAGAAAAAAACCCATAGAAAACCTTTATTTCTAAGAGTGAACAGTGAACCATGGTTTAGAGCAAAACGTCCATTTCGGCATGTCTAAACCACAGATTAGGATCGTAAACCATAGTTTCGAGTAAACCATGGCATATGGGTCATAAACTACGGTTTAGCCTAAACCTCGGTTTACGAATCAAAACCGGTGGTTTACAGCATTCTCTGTTTTCAATAAACTTAGGTTCACCGTAAATCACGGTTTGCAAAACTGCCAATCGGCCTAAACCATGGTGTAGTCCCTAAACAACGGTGTACTGCAAAATGTCCATTCCCAAAGCGCCGATTGACGGCGTAAACTACGGTTTATGGTACGGTTTAGAGTAAACTGCAGTTTAGGCTTCCTAAACCATGGTTTGCTCTAAACTAAGGTTTAGGGACCCTAAACCACAGTTTGCTCCATACTATGGTTTAGGATTCCTAAACTGCTATGCAGTAAATCTAAGTTTACTGCAAACTGCAGTTTAGGCTTCGGGACCGCAATTTGCGACATTCTGTCTTTTGAATGGACATTGTTTTCTTAAACTATATGGTTATATTAATAGGCTCTGTAAACTATAATTTAGGGCTCTAAACTAGAGTTTACTCACCGAAATTGACGTTTTGCTGTAAACCATGGTTTACGATGCCTAAACTGTAGTTTAGGACCACAAACCATGGTAGTATATGGCCCTATGGTTTAGGGATCGTAAACTATGGTTTAGGCCGGAATGGACAATCGGCCTGCCATATGGGAGAACCCCCGTCCGGACCATCCTGAGAATATCAGGCGTTCTTACTGCTCGCTTATTTCGTCACCGCAGACAAACCCCTGAGAACATCCGCCTGATTTACTGGGTATTTGGCGGAAAAGAAAATGCGCCCAATCAGCGAACGCCATTTCTGAGTCACCTTAAGATGACAGGCATTACACGTAGATTGTATCGTAGTGTCACGCACAACACAATGTTGAAGTACCTCAGCTTCCCCACCTCACCCTAACTAGAGATCAGTTACACGTATACATGTATAACGGTCCTTGTAATATTCACAGCCAAGCAGCTGACATTGGCTACGCTGACCCATGCGGGTCATTAACCTATTTACACCGCTGGATTCAACCTGAGTTGAGTTCAGCCTATCCTACATTCATCGCACAGAATGTATATCGTTCTCAGGCCACACGTCGCCAAACAGATACGCCGAGGGAGTAATTTCATGTTGACCTGCTTTGTCAGCTTTGTTCAAACCTGCGTAGTTCATGTGTATCAATCACCGGTCAACTTGGGATGAGATGGTGGGGATGAACATTTGCCGGAATGGCTTTGATACTCCACGGATTCCGGCGAATGTCGGCAGGGGTTTGTGTGAGCGGATGAAGAGGAGCGAGGTAAAAACCCCTGCTGTGGGGGATGCGTCTGGACAGGCCGATCCCATCGCTGGCATTGACTGGGGCCAATGTGATACATATACATTGTACATGTAGTAGTGCAATCGGGAGCCAGACCGCCGGCAGGTTGAGCGACAGGCTACATTTGCTTTTTATTTTACTGCCATGTGCTGCTACCGCTGAACAATTCGCCTGTAATACCCCTGCATGCAGCTGTGTTTTGGACAAGTCGACACATAAGAGTAAAAAAAGGAAGAGATTAGTAACCGCGTTGATGAAAGTATTTCGAAGTTTAGTATTGAGAATTTTCGGACGATCGTGTCCCAGTCGCAGTCACAGATATTTCAGAAACGATAAAGGCCTAAAACAATGCGCCAATATTCTGAGATATTTCTGTTTTGTGACTTTAACATCATCAGTTTGAAAGGTCGCTGACAGAGCAATGATGAGGTTCTGACTGACAAAAATCAGAATAAACAACAGACAAATAACGAAGAGGATGGCAGTAGTCAAAAGCTTTGTTCATGAGTATTTTCGGATGATTTTAAGGGATTGGCGACTTCTCCGATCAGATATAAACGTTAATTCATTTCTTGATTGTGCTACACTTTGTTGTCAGCTGAAATGTACGACCTTTGCTGTAGTACCAGATGATATGGCTTTCGTTTGTCAGATGAGTAAAAAGAAAGGGACGTGCATGGAGAAAACGGAGGCGTTTGAATCCCGAGGAGCCCGGATGTACCAAAAAAAGGTAATCGATACACACCTATCGTTCATAACGAGCCCCCCCCCCCGGGAAGCGATTCGAACTGCGTGGGAAAGTCAGTGAGTTACGTTGGTCCAGTGACCACCCAGGCACTAGTTTCTTGAAGGTGGGATTTCCCTAAATGATTGACTTGGTTGGATGCAATTTCAATGTGGCCAGTGGCGCAGCACGGAAGGTCAACGGGCCAGCTATGGGCGGTTATTCCCGCAGATTTAGAGGTAGCTTGATTTATACGTTTAAAGTAGGTGACAAGGACGTTATGTAGACTTTATTTTCTTTGAAGAACGTTTTTATTTTATTGTGTGAGGATTTTTCTTTGTAAGTTACGCGACAAATAACATTTATTCGTTAGGATTCAGACGTTACAAGATGTTTTTTTAAATGTCCCCGATTCAGTTGTACACGCGATTCAGACGTCTGCCCGATTCAGTGGTATACGCGATTTAGACGTTAGATGGCGCTGCAACCAGATTTATTGTCATTGATGCAGGCGGCATTGGTACTGCGGCACTCCTCTCATCCCCCGAGACATGAAAAATTGATCGTAAATTATCCTGACAAAATGCCTACAAAATCATGAAAATGTCCCAGAAAATGTGCCCGCGAACATAGGCCTACATGTATGTCGAGTGGCGCAAAATGGAGTATGGCCGAAGTACCACTGCCGCCTGCATCAATGACAACAATTCTGGTTGCAGCGCCATCTAACGTCTAAATCGCGTTTACCACTATATCGCGTGTACAACTGAATCGGGGACATTTAAAGAAAACAACTTGAACGTCTGAATCCTAACGAATAAATGGTATTTGTCACGTAACTTACAAAGAAAAATCCTCACATAATGAAATAAAAACGGGCTTCAAAGGAAATAAAGGCAACGTAACGTCCTTGTCACCTATACTTTAAACATATAAATCAAGCTACATGTACCTCTAAATCTGTGGGAACAACCGGCCATAGCCAGCCAGTGATCCCCGTGGACCTGCACATCATTGTGCCTCTAACTCTGGCTGACTCGGACCGACCTCTTCACGTGGAAGAGAGAGAGACTGCCCACCGTTCAAACTCATTGCTTTGTCATGATGGGCAGGCTGGCATCAGCCGCTTCTTATGGTGGACTCGACTCGTGTTCGATATTTTGTTCACGTAACAGCACGCACGATCATAACCTTGCCAACTACATGTAAACACGTCCAACCATTTGAAAGCCGGCTGGCATTGGTGGGTCACGTGGTTTTACCATGGGTGATGGTAGTCTATGCAAGATTTTATCAAAAAGCGTCAAGCACCACGCAAGCCACGTGAATACAGGGAGGTAACCAAAGAAGACTGGCCGGCTCCACTCCACTCGAATGAGCGCCACGGAAATGGAACGGCAAAGACGGGAACCAGCCTAAACAAAGAAGCACGCTTTACCACAGTCAGAAACCTCCCATGGTTTATTTAGCGGACCGTGGGGTATGGCTTTTCATTCGTCAGCCGTTATCACTCAGACACAAGATAATTATTATTAGCACCCATAGGGTAAATATGGTTAATACAGATGGTCCCAAAATAACCATGCAATTCCTGCACGCCGACAAAACAGGTATAAAAATAATGGTTCACGATGGCAAACCACGTGACCCAACTATTGCAAACCACGTGACCCAATATTCAATATTCTCCAAAGCATTTGACCAGCGTAAACAAGAGTTCTGTGGGCTACATGTAGAGTTCAGTGACCTTGGTGAATGATGATACGCACCATTCTTGACACTAGAGGGCGTTCCAAATAACACCCTCTAGAATCGACCAGTCTTCGCCATGTTGAAAAGAAGTGCAGCGCAATAATATGTGTTTGAATTCCTTACAATTGTGAAGCGGTCGGCCGCTCACTCAATAAAGAAGCATCACCGTGACCATGCGCAGTAGATCTAGTGCAAGGTTATACTGCCACAGAAAGACATAGGGCCGTATTTTAGAACGTTCCTTAACATTAAGGTCCACCTTAAATCTATTGTTCTCGATGGTTTTACAATAGACTTAAGGTAGGCCTTAACGTTAAGGAACGTTCTAAAATACGACCCATAAATAATATTATTTAGGTCAAAATGAGGTTTAGAATAATTTAGATGCAAGACACAATAAATATATTTGTAAAGCATAATCAATCTGTGGCAAGATATCATCGAGGTTTTTCAGTTATTCTGAGACCAAAGTAGTCCCATGGCCACGTGCATTTTGTTTACCCACGTGACCAAACATCTCCCAGTATACCCTAACTTTAAAAGGGCGCATGTTATACACATTTCACTTTATAAAGTTCAGGAAAATATTTCTATTCATTTCGAAATCGTCACACATCGATTGCAGGGAGCTTAGGCGTGAATATAGGCCTCTGAGTATCATGGTTGTGATATGTGAGCCCTGATCACATATCCATCCGCGGCCGCCAAAATCAAACCATTACAAGAAGTTTCACGCGGAGCTGATCTATTCTTAGACCACTGAAGTCATTCGATTCTAAAATTAGAACACAGTGGACTCGATGGACTCGCCTATTACAATAGCCATAGCGCGGTGTCTGAGGCTTTCGCAGTCGAGGTGACGATAAGAATGCCACTGCCGAAACAAATATGGGCCATTTGGGTTTTATCAGGGGTTCCGGACGAGGCCTAATGCTGTTTTCGACTTTTTGAGGTGGGGAGTCCTTAAATTCAAGCTAGTGGATAGCCTGGATTTTTAGACGAACAACCATCACCCCTCTGAATAATGGACTAGTCCATGTCAGCACTGCAGGTTGAGAATTTCAAGACAAAAATGACGGGACAAAGGCACAACCGATCAAAATGAAATTTTCACTGATGTCTGAAGAAATATCAAAGGCTTTGATATACGGTCGAACCAGATTAATTCCACCCGTCGTAAATTGTTTATCATTGGGGAATCCCCAGACACTCTGCTGTTTTTCGAGGGAATCCCCGATTTTTACCATTAAAATGGCATTCAACAGGGTTTCAAAACCAGGATAATGACGGCGGAGGATAAAATCAGAAAAATCCCAGAAGCAGTATGGACGTAGAGAACATCCAAAACGTTCATTTCCCGAGCGAACTGGTTTACGATCGCCACTCTCTTTCGAATAAAATAACTTTGATCAGTAAAAATACCCGGAAATTAGACTGATGACGTCATCGCTCATGGAAGAAAACTTCTTGTAATGTGGCGGATGCCGTTCGATGATAGTGTCGATATTGCGTAGAAATTCGGCACTGTGTACAGTTTGGAGACGCACAAGGCAACTACAGAATTCGGTGTTGGAGATGGAATATACTTTCTAAACGTTCGGATTTAGCTGGGTGCCATAATCAAAATGTTGATACATGTACTATCTCTAGGAAACCCATATTTTTTCTTACCGTCTAATAAAACGCATTCCGTTTGTCCCGCCGATCGCAACTGGCAAAGTCAAGTCTCGTCTATCTATGAATTTCCACATAATCGAACCCAATAAATTACTGGTTCTAGTGGATTATATCGAATTACCCTATGGTTATGAAAGGATAATCGTATACAGACCAACACCAAGCCACAATGCTGTTCGCTTGTTTGAGTTGGAATACAACTGCTCGTATTATTATCGCAGGGGAACGTCGAAACATATCATTAGAGTTTCAACGTACTACTTTTTGCTATTTTGGACAATTTCGAAAAAAAGGTGTTCTTTCGAAGAGGGAAAAATATTTGATTTTTCAGTTGGGAAATTTACAGGTCATATTCTGCTCCCACGACATAGTTTAGATTTCAAATGTGGTGCGTTTTGCACCATTCTGGAAGTAGTCAGGTGCAAAATGGTATTCTGTGGGAATTTCGTGAAGAAAGTTGCCGACATACCTCAATCGAACGAGTATCACGTCCTGAACAAGAAAATCTTTGCCGGCACTTTGGCATTTTCTTTTGATAGGAATATGGGCGGTTTCCATGGCAACCAACCATGAAAATCGCATTTTTTGTTAAATGCTGATTTCTGAACCCTTGGCAATGATATTTTGTTCGCTCAAGTGGCTATTTATATTTAACACCATCCCGGGTAAAATCCTATATCATCGTCAAGTTCATCAGGGGTCAAGGTCATTCCAAAAGGTTAAGGTCAAATGGAAATTTTGACGTTTTCCCCTGAAATTTCCGGACTCTAGCTTCAAATCTCGTGTGTATGAACATACTGAGAAATAACAAATACTTCATGGTTTAGAAAATATCTGCTGATAATTCCTTTTCTTTTGATGTATAATACATGAACCTACGCCATGGGTGTTTTGAGGAAATAAAGGAGAAATACACCATGGTGCGTAAAATAGTAGGACAATGACTTTATCATTGGACCCAAGAACTGAGCTTTGTACAGGAGAATGGGACCCTATGTTCAGCTAACTCTTGAACGGTTGGATTTATACCCCATAAATGTATTAACAACAGATAGAAACATGGTGCCTCGTAATCATATAAGCATGTTTTTAGTAATTTTTAACTGGTTACGTAATTGGAAACGGCGTTTTTATGTATTTTGACCCATTTTGTGTTAATTTGCATAAAAAACGTCATTTCGTATTACATAACTACTGAAAACTATAAAGAACATGCCTGTCTGCTTCTGAGGCACCATGTTTCTATCTGTTGGTAATACATTTATGGGGTGTAAATCCAACCGTTCAAGAGTTAGCTGTACATCGGATCCCATTCTCCTGTACAAAGCTCAGTTCTTTGGTCTAATGATAAAGTCACTGTCCTACTATTTTACGCACCATGGTGTATTTCTCCTTTATTTCCTCAAAACATCCATGGCGTAGGTTCATGTATTATACATCAAAAGAAAAGGAATTATCAGCAGATATTTTCTAAACCATAAATTAGTCGTTATTTCTCAGTATGTTCATACACACGAGATTTGAACCTAGAGTCCGGAAATTTCAGGGGAAAACGTCAAAATTTCCCTTTGATCTTAACATTTTGGAATGACCTTGACCCCGGATGAACTTGACGATGATATAGGATTTTAGCCGGGATGGTGTTAAATATAAATAGCCACCTTAGCGAACAAAATATCATTGCCAAGGGCTCAGAAATCAGCATTTAGCAAAAAATGCGATTTTCATGGTTGGTTGCCATGGAAACCGCCCATATTCCTATCAAAAGAAAATGCCAAAGTGCCGGCAACGATTTTCTTGTTCAGGACGTGATACTCTTTCGATTGAGGTATGTCGGCAACTTTCTTCACGAAATTCCCACGGGAGCCTTTTTTGGACAATTTGGAACCCGACTAAAGGGGAAATGCATATTGATGACTATCCGTACGTCTTTTTCATTAACAAGCATATTTTCGCTGTTTGGTGCCGTCATCAGCATCCAACCTTCATTATCATCTACGTTACAGACTTTAAGAATACGAGTAATGAATTGGTAATAACCTTCTTACCCAGAAAAATATTAAGTCTTACACCGTACGCAATGCACCTTTTCAACCGTACGCCATGCACCTCAAATTGCAAATAAGGCAATACCGTGCTAATTTTCGTTCAAAACCATATCTGATTAGATGTCATTGTAAGCTGAACCAGACATGCCAGATGACCTGCTGGAGTAAAAGGGGTGTCCCATAAAATCCTATAGCCTTTGTGACATTAACTTCAGTTCAGAGACAACAGTTGTGGTGTAGGCCTATTCTTAAGGGTTATGCAAAGTGACTCGAGATCTCGAAATTCTTGACGCAAAAAAATCTGACTAACTGCAAACAAAATTGAGAAAAAGTCTCGGGGCTCCTCGGGATGCATCAGAAGAAGGGCCTCCGAGCCTTATTTTCTCAATTTTGTGTGCAGTTAGTCAGATTTTTTGCGTCAAAAATTCGAGATTTCGAGCCACTTTTCTTAACCCTTAACATTTTTTTCTTCTTTTTTGGTCATTTTTAGCCAAGCTGTTACTGCGCATATAGCTCCTACTGTGAATGGTGAAAGAGGAGGCGCCTAGTGTCCAGAAGTCATTGTGTGAGGTGTGTGGCCTTCTTTTAGCGAAAACAAGTCTCAGAAGTCATCAGGTGGCCAAGCACGACCTTGAGAGGGGAAGGCAATGCCTTGTCTGTGACAAGTGGTTCTATAACAAGTCCAGCTTCGAGGACCATGTCGACCATCACCATGTGTGGAGTCAAGCATAGAAAGTGCGACAAATGTGTACGAGTCGAAATAGATGATACACGATCTTTTCCTGTATCTGCAGAACAATTGAGAATGACATCTTCAAGGAGCATGACAAATGTACCCCTCAGACAAAACGGCGAGGCATGATTTTCAATGTCAAGCCAATTTGCACCAGATGCCAAATGTAAGGTGCATGCGTACGGTACAAGAACACCCAGCTATGTGAATGGCGTACGGTAACTTTGTCAAAAATGCGATTTTCCAGAAATGTATGGGCTTTACATCAAAATCATTCAGAGCATAGATGAACAATATGTTGGACTATAAATTTGTCCGATAACTATTCTTCTAAGAATCCTTGGAAGGAAAGAAATCCTATTTCTGTAGTCGAAACCTACCTTTCCTATGCACTTTCGTCGCGTAGATCAATATGGCTCCTTTTTTCACAAAAACTGTTTCGCGTACTAGTTGAACAACATTCCGAGTTGATTGCGTGTGTGATAGGGGCAGGGTGGTTCAGATCTCTAAAGGTACTAAAAATGTTATTTTCAAGTACTTCAAAAAATTCGTCTGCTATACCGGAAGTAGGTGCATAGCGTACGATAAAATCTGAGTCACCAGCGTGGGGGAGACCGATGATTTTGACACAAACACGGATGAAACAATTGAATTCTTTATTCAAGAAAATCAAGATAGACTATTTCGTATACGTCCAACGAAGGTCCATGAGGGAGATTCGCATAGACATGCCCTAGTGAATATCTATGGACAAATAATTTGATTGCACTCTCATCACGTCAGTTCGGCGCGTTCGGCGGTTCGGCGTTTTCGAACTGCCGCGCCAGTCATATGTTCAGCGCCATAAAAAACCCGTCAGCTTCCATGCGCCACATGTTGAGTGAATGTCTATAGGACCCACTACAGGTGTAATTTGCATATTTGGCCTATACAGAAAAAAAAATTTGTTTTTTTCGGCGTATATTTTCATGGGATACACGGCGATTTGTCTATAGAAAAACATTGGCAAATTTCGACCACTTATTGCTAAGAGGGCCGAGCGGATCTTCGATTGGCTGAGCGGCTGGATTATTAGTGATTTGCCCCAGGAAGGCTGCCACCCCTTTCAGAGTAGTAAGGGTATTATCGCTTCAGGAGAAATAATAGCTAAAGGTTGATTTGAAGTCTCCCTTAATGCTAAAATAACGTTCTAGAATACGGGCCCTGATCTTTCTCGACATATTTTCATAGGATAAACAGCGATTAATCTATAGAAAAACCAACATTGGCAAATTTCGACCCCCTATTTCTCAGAGGGCCGAGTGGATCTACGATTGGCTGAGCGGCTGGATTATCGTGGTTTGCCCCAGGAAGGCTGCCACCCCATTCAATGTAGTAAGGGTATACCATCGCTACATGAGGAAGAATTATCTTATTCTCTATGAGAAACAGATATATCTTGAGCCGTATGAGCGCTTGAAGAACGCGGTATATAAACAATACATATTCCTATTTAATAAGGAAGAACAATGTTTACTTTGTGATGTGGTTCGTGGTACTATTTCGGGAAAACTGATCGTCCCGACAACAGAAATTTGCCACCGACTGCGACTGAAGTATGGGTTCACTTTTGGCCTGGGGAAGCTTCTTCTTACTTGTAAGATATCTGGTCGACGTCATTTTTACACAGTTTACGACATGAAAGAATCTAGTAACAAATCTAACGATTTTGACTTTGTTCTTACAAACGGACGGTCCCAATATCGCTAACGGATAAGGGACCGGTATTGCCTGATGTAACGACGTAGTTGATTGGCTAGCACTTTTTGAATTTGAATTTGTAACGTCGCAGTTGATTGGTTAGCTATTTTGGGATGTGAGGTAAGAAAGCTGTTTCTCAGTACAGAGGGGAATCCTCTGTGACGTCATATTGTGGCAGCTTTCTGCCACAAAATGGCCGCCCAATGCCGGTCCCTTTCTCCGTCAGATCTATTTTGGGACCGGGAACCAGTCTAGCCGGAGAATCTCATTCTGACACGGGCTAAACAGTGACAACCATCTCGCCAGCAAATTCAACCGTCGTCTTTGGAATAAACTTTTGTCGCACTACTGACAAGGATCACAGAAAAAAGGGTATAAGTTTGAAAAGATCGCGATCCAGTTGCAAAGCAAGTCGCGAAGCAAAATCAGGTTGAAAATCACAGAATGATTGACAAATTTGCTCAGACTACGCAAATTTCGGCCTTGCAGAGAGGGTATTTCCTCGATCTTCCAACAGTAAGACTTTTTTGCGAATAACTCTCCGTTGTTACATAGCTTAATTCGTTACGACTGGTATTAACCAGTCAGGGGACAGTAGAGGCTGCAGGAAGTTATAACAACTCATTCCGAAGTTCAAAGGGGCTGGAAGCATAAGAGACCAACTTACGGATCGTGCACTTTGAGCAAACCGTAAGAGATATTTCTTTGAAACTTGGCACACATATACCTTGGACCAAAACATAATCAATGATGACAAACTCTGAGATGCAGGTGTTATGTAACACCTAGCAACCACCATAGCAACCTATTGTTCTCTGGTTTTAAGGGGTTTCCTCTCCGCCAAAGGGGTCAAACATCACTTAACATTGTTGTCTGTTGCAGCACAGCTAAGATGAATCCCACTGCATCATTTATTACATAATATGATTGCATAATTCTCTGTTGTCATCACATCAACCTACTGTTTTCTGGTTTTAAGGGGTTTCCTCGCCCCAAACAGGATTAAATATCACTTGGCTATGCTGCAACAGACAACCATGTTACAATGAATCCCACTGCATCATTTATTACATAATATGACTAGCAAAGTACCCGTCAAATGACGGGTGAATTTCTATTGATACCAACCTAAAGATTAGTTGCGGAAGGAACTATTTTGCTTTGGACGGGGATTTTCAAGTCGGATTTTCCTACTCGTGAGCACCCCACGTAGGGCCTCAGCTGCCCATGTAAGAAGCATGGTGATTCTAGGCCTGCCANATCACCGGTGAGACGCGTACGTCACTGTTTGCTGACGTCACCGTGGAATGACGTCATAGGCACGGAAGGGAAACCACGGCAACGAACAAAAAGCGCTTAAAAGTACCACTTTCGCACATGTTTTTCAAGAACGAACTCGCTATAAACCTAGTCCGTGTCGCAAGCTTCCCGCTGGTACCAAGTGTCACGCAGGTCGTGCGGAAGTTTTCGAGTTTACCCATCACAAAAATTCGGCCTTTCCCTTTTATAGTATAGATTGCCATAATTCTCTGTTTTCATAAAATGTCATCACATCACCCTACTTTTTTCTGGTTTTAAGGGGTTTCCTCGCCCCAAACGGGATTAAATATCACTTGGCTATGCTGCAACAGACAACAATGTTACAATGAATCCCACTGCATCATTTATTTCACATACATGTAATATGATTGCATAATTCGCAGTTATCATCACAGCAACCTATTGCTCTCTGGTTTTAAGGGGTTTCCTCTCCCCAAAAGGGGTTAAACATCACTTAGCTATGTTGCAACAGGCAACCATGTTACGATGAATCCCACTGCATCATTTATTTCACATTAATATGATTGCATAATTCGCAGTTATCATCACAGCAACATATTGTTCTCTGGTTTTTAGGGGTTTCCTCTCCCCAAAAGGGGTCACACATCACTTAGCACGGTTGTCTGTTGCAGCATAGCTAAGGTGAATACCGCTGCATCATTCATTACATAATCTCACTGCATAATTCTGCTTTTGATGAAAACAGAGAATTATGCAATCATATTATGTAATAAGTGATGCAGTGGGATTCATTGTAACATTGTTGTCTGTTGCAGCATAGCCAAGTGATATTTAATCCCGTTTGGGGTGAGGAAACCCCTTAAAACCAGAAAACAGTAAGTTGATGTGATGACAACAGAGAATTATGCAATCATATTACATGTATGTAATAAATGATGCAGTGGGATTCATCTTAGCTGTGCTGCAACAGACAACAATGTTAAGTGATGTTTGACTCCCTTGGCGGAGAGGAAACCCCTTAAAACCAGAGAACAATAGGTTGCTATGGTGGTTGCTAGGTGTTGCATAACACCTGCATCTCAAAGTTTGTCATCATTGATTATGTTTTGGTCCAAGGTATATGTGTGCCAAGTTTCAAAGAAATATCTCTTACGGTTTGCTCAAAGTGCACGATCCGTAAGTTGGTCTCTTATGCTTCCAGCCCCTTTTTGATTGTTTTCTACGGTGGCCCATAGAGCTCATTGATGAAAACTATTTACATTTGCAATTTTTTTTCAATTCGATAATTTTTTCTTGGGGGTTTGTAAAATTTTTAGAAGTTCCCACCGCGGTGTTTCACCGCGGTGATAATATTCCCACCGCGGTGATAATATTACCACCGCGGTGAGAATATTTCCACCTCGGTGAAAATATTACCACCACGGTGAGAATATTCCCACCGCGGTGAGAATATTACCACCCCGGTGAGAATATTTCCACCTCGGTGAAAATATTTCCACCGCGGTGATAATATTTCCACCGCGGTGAGAATATTACCACCGCGGTGAGAATATTTCCACCTCGGTGAAAATATTACCACCGCGGTGGGAATATTACCACCGCGGTGGAAATATTTTCACTGAGGTGGAAATATTCTCACCGCGGTGGTAATATTCTCACCGCGGTGGTAATATTATCACCGCGGTGGTAATATTTTCACCGAGGTGGAAATATTCTCACCGCGGTGGGAATACATGTATTATCACCGCGGTGGGAATATTATCACCGCGGTGGAAATATTTTCACCGCGGTGGGAACTTCTAAAACTTTTACAAACCCCCAAGAAAAAATTATCGAATTGGAAAAAAATGCAAATGTAAATATTTTTCATCAATGAGCTCTATGGGCCACCGTAGTTTTCGGCGTTCATGCACTATTTTTAGACCGCGAATTCCTATTTTCTAGAAGCTGCCGATAGAGGATGCGGTGGTATGAATTCCCGTTCTAACATACTGTAGGCGATTCATTTATAATCTACCTTCCAAAGGGGGTTTACACGAGGTTGCACCAAGTTGCAAGTTGCTGCAACCTGCAACTTGTTGCAGTCTACCTGTGACGTTTACACATACAATGTATTAACATCCAACGTAATCTATAGTTGCAAAAGTAGGCAACAAGTTGCTGGAATTTTGGCGGGAATCCTTTGTTCGGCAGCCATTTTGGCTTTGGCAGAAGTCACATGATTTCTTGCTGTATTCTCATTGGCCAGCGACGTGCAACTTGTTGCAACTTCACCAGAAAATAGGGTCTATGGATCCTTAATTTGCAACAAGTTGCAGTAGGTAGTTGCAACAAGTTGCATGCCTGTTTACACGTGCAACTTTGATGAAACTTTTTGGTCTCATCAGGTTTATGCAACAAGTTGCAAGAAGTTGCATATGAAAAGTTGCATGTGTAAACCGCTCATACGGAAAACAAGATGGCTTTTTTCGTTCGACCGTTTGGAATATTTGTAGTCGAGTATTAGGCCTACATGTAGGCACCGGAGTTCCGATTTAAAATCCTAATTGGTGTCGATGGGCCTAGTATCGGCATGTCTAGCACGAATACGCCAAAAGGCTGAAATTGAACAGAAGGAATGTCTCGGTTTGGAAGAATAATACAACGTTTATTCCTTCTTTATTAGTTAACCCGTTTCCACTTTTGTACCAGGAGATTTTTTTTCGAAATCGTGGTGGACCATGTTTCTCGTCTGAACGCACTCTGCCCCTGCCGGGCACCTGTCCAGCAGCCGCAGAGACAGCTTGTGACCCATACATGTACATTACATGTTACATGTTCATCAAAACATCATTTCCATTTCCCTGTAATTTTTGTTCGTCACCAGGAAAATGTCAGTTCCATAAGCGTATGTCAACTACCAATTTGTTAGAAATACATGTATTCATAAAAAAGCTTACATTCTTGTATATTTTTAAAACAATGGGCAGTTGATGTGTCATTGATCAAGGCACACGATGTTAGGAAAACAACATTACAGTGTATTGTCATTAGGATTTGGCTCATGTCATGCGGTTGACGTATTTTCATTCTAACGTGCAACATGTCTGCTCCGTCTTGCCTGGAATAAGTGACCTCTTGCGAACAATGAAATGGTCCGTGGACCATGTGCTCACCTGTGTGAATGTGCCAGAAGAACAAATGACAAATGTTAAATTGAAATGTTCCAGGTCAAGTTTTGAGTTAATATGATTATGATGTCAAAATTTCAAGGTCAAAACATTCTCGCTTGAGTAATTTATGACATTGCCAGCCCATTTTCCAAATTGCAGTCTGGTATAAACCATACATATACATGTAAATGTATTTGCAGTACAACTGGATGTTGGTTCATTGGCACACGGAATTGGTCCGATTCAGGTCCGCAAAAAATCTATCAAATGGACTTCAGCGTTGTCGTATCCGGAAAACTAGGGGCAAACGGACTGGAAACGGATCGGTTCCGTGTGCCAATGAACCTTGCTTTAGTCGCTTGTGCAGTCGCCCCTCTGATCGCCAGCATTTTGTTGAACGTGTGCGCTGGCCTTTAGAGGGAAGTCTGGGTATGGGTTTTGTTGGCATGCCGGTGATGTAAAGATTCCGGCGAGACACATATCATGTATCATGTCATCATACCGCTGTCTGGACTGGCGAACACACAGCTGGCATTGACTGGGGCTAGTGATACATAAGCCCTAGTGGTGCAATCAGGAAGCAGTCTAATAGGCTACATGTAGGCCTAACCACCGTCAGATTGAGCGACAGGCTACATTTGTTTTTTTTACTACCATGTGCAGCTGCCGTTGAACAATTCGCCTCCAATACATGTACCTATCCTGAGAACACCAAAGGAGAGACCCCTAAGAACTCGGCCTGGTGTTCTCAGGATGGCAATACCCCTGCAGCCGTTTTTGGGCAAGTCGGCACACAAAAGTCAAAAAAGGAAGAGATATCAAGTAACCGCGTTTTCAAAGCTATAGTACCCAAAATTTTCGAACGATCGTGTCGCAGTCGCAGTCACAGATATTTCGGAAATGTTAACGGCCTGTACAAATCGCGCCGATATTCTAAGTTTTTCTGTTCTGTTTTTGTGACTTTAGGTTTTAACATCATCTGTTTGAAAGGTCGGTGACAGAGCAATTATGAGGTTCCGAACATAAAAACCAGAACTAACAACAAACCAATATAAACAGGTATGACGGTACATGTAGTAGTCAAAAGCTTTGTCCATGTGTATTTTCGGACGATTGTGACGAATTGGGGCCTTGTGCGATCAGATATAAAGCAGCATGACATTAATTCATTTCTTGATTGTGCTACACTTTGTTGTCAGCTGAAATGTACGACCTTTGCTGTAGTACCAGATGATATGGCTTTCGTTTGTCAGATGAGTAAAAAGAAAGGGACGTGCATGGAGAAAACGGAGGCGTTTGAATCCCGAGGAGCCCGGATGTACCAAAAAAAGGTAATCGATACACACCTATCGTCCATAACGAGTTTTCCCGCACCCCACGCGGACCTTTTATACCGGGTAAGGCTGCTTTTCCACGAGACGTTTGCGGACGCGGATTATAGGAGGCGGGCGCGGGTGGAAAAAATCAAACCAACGTGTTTCCCATTAGCTGTTTCACCCGCACCCGCTCCCGCCACCGAAATCGCGTCCGCAAACGTCTCGTGGAAAAGCAGCCTTAAGGCCCGTTTCCACTTGAGCGTTTTACGCCGCGTTTAGACTCTTCGCCGATTGTTTGGAAGCGGAGCGGCGGAAAATAACAAAAGATTTGACGCATCACGCGGCGTTAAACGCTCTAGTGGAAACGGGCCTTTACATGTAGGCCTGCTTTCCATTGGCGCGTTTCCGTGCGCGGAAACGCTCGAAAGCATTGTTTGTTTCCACTTCGTTGGTCACCGCGCGGAAAAATACAATGCCTTCGAGCGTTTTCGCGCACGGAAACGCACCAATGGAAAGCAGGCCTAAANCAACGTATTACCCTTTAGCTGTTTCACTCGCACCCGCGCCCGCCTCCCATTCCGCGCCCGCAAACGCCTCGTGGAAAAGCAGCTTAAAACGGGGAGCGATTCGAAACTGCGTGGGAAATTTAGTTATGTTGGTTCAGCGACCATCCTGGCCATCCTGAGAATATCAGCGGTTCTTAGTCACCGCTGTGTGTGATGACGAAGGGAACGAGCGCTAAGAAACCCTGATGTTCTCAGGATGATCCATGGCAGTCTAATTCCTTGAAGGTGGGATTTCCCTAATGACTGATTTGGTTTGGGTGCAATTTAGTGGCCAGTGGCGCAACACGGGTAAGGTCAACGGGCCAGCACATCATTTGTGCTTCTACAATGTAACTTTAAAGTGGAAGAGAGAGACTGCCCACCGTTCTACCTCATTGCTTTTATGATGGACAGGCTGGCATCAGCCGTTTCTTGGTGGACTTGACTCTTGTTCGAGAACCTTGCCAACTATACATGTGAACACGTCCATCCATCATTCTATATTCTCCAAAGCATTTGACCAGCGTAAACAAGAGTTCTTGGGGCTGCATGTAGAGTTCAGTGGATAAGATGATACGCACAAGGCACTGCGATGTTGGAGATGGGTACTTCCCAAAAGTTCGAATTAGCTGGGTGTCATTTTCAAATGTTCATATCTCTAGGAAACCCATATTTTTTCTTACCGTCTAATAAAACGCCTTCCGTTTGTCCCGCCGATCGCAACTGGCAAAGTCAAGTCTCATCTATCTATGAATTTCCACATGGTCGAACCCGATAAATTATTGGTTCTAGTCGATTATATCGAATTACCCTATGGTTATGAAAGAATAATCGTATACAGACCAACACCAAGCCACAATGCTGTTCGCTTGTTTGAGTTGGAATACAACTGCTCGTATTATTATCGCAGGGGAACGTCGAAACATACCATTAGAGTTTCAACGTACTACTTTTTGCTATTTTGGACAGTTTCGAAAAAAAGGTGTTCTTTCGAAGAGGGAAAAATATTTGATTTTTCAGTTGGGAAATTTACAGGTCATATTCTGCTCCCACGACATAGTTTAGATTTCAAATGTGGTGCATTTTGCACCATTCTGGAAGGGGAAATGCATATTGATGACTATCCGTACGTCTTTTTCATTAACAAGCATATTTTCGCTGTTTGGTGCCGTCATCAGTATCCAACCTTCATTATCATCTACGTTACAGACTTTAAGAATACGAGTAATGAATTGGTAATAACCTTCTTACCCAGAAAAATATTAAGTCTTGCGGGAATGAACTTCGGGTCCGGGTTAATCCACCCGATTTACGACAGTTCTCAGTTTTTGTTAACGTTTTTCAAGCGAGATGTGACTTTTTTTAGCTGGCGTTACACACAGAATCAGAAGTTCATCAAACACAAACAACAAACATTCACTCTCCCAACCAATTATACGGTTTTGTGTAATAATTTCGGGACATTATTGATACGATTTTGGAATCGTCTTTCATCAACAGTACGGCTGGGTATATTTAAAGTAGGATCTTGTCTTCCTAAAATGCCTTTGTCGGCCGTCTTGGATTTGGTTAGGTACCGAGTCATCCAAATCCACGGAGAGACCGATGATTTTGACACAGCAACGGATACAACAATTGAATTCTTTATTCAAGAAAATCAAGAAAGACTATTTCGTATACGTCCAACGAAGGTCCATGAGGGAGATTCGCATAGACATGCCCTTGTGAATATCTATGGACAAATAATTTGATTGCACACTGTCACGCCAGTTCGGCACGTTCACGTTCGGCGGTTCGGCGTTTTCGAACTGCCGCGCCAGTCATGTGTTCAGCGCCATAAAAAACCCGTCAGCTTCCATGCGCCACATGTTGAGTGAATGTCTATAGGACCCACTACAGGTGTAATTTGCATATTTGGCCTACAGAAAAAAAGATTTGTTTTTTCGGCGTATACATGTATTTTCATAGGATACACGGCGATTTGTCTAGGCCTATAGAAAAACCAACATTGGCAAATTTCGACCACCTATTTTTAAGAGGGCCGAGTGGATCTTCGATTGGCTGAGCGGCTGGATTATCGTGATTTGCCCCAGGAAGGCTGCCAGCCCTTTCAGAGTAGTAAGGGTATATTATCGCTTCAGGAGAAATGACTATCTTATGAGTTCTTGAAATAATAGCTAAAGGTTGACTTAAAGTCTCCCTCAATGCTAAAAGAACGTTCTAGAATACGGGCCCTGATCTTTCTCGACATATTTTCATAGGATAAACGGCGATTAGTCTACAGAAAAACCAACATTGGCAAATTTCGACCCCCTATTTCTAAGAGGGCCAAGTGGATCTACGATTGGCTGAGCGGCTGGATTATCGTAGTTTGCCCCAGGAAGGCTGCCACCCCATTCCATGTAGTAAGGGTATACCATCGCTACATGAGGAAGAATTATCTTATTCTCTATGAGAAACAGATATATCTTGAGCCGTATGCGCGCTTGAAGAATGCCGTATATAAACGGTACATATTCCTATTTAATAAGGAAGAACAATGTTTACTTTGTGATGTGGTTCGTGGTACTATTTCGGGAAAACTGATCGTCCCGACGACAGAAATTTGCCACCGACTGCGACTGAAGTATGGGTTCACTTTTGGCCTGGGGAAGCTTCTTCTTACTTGTAAGATATCTGGTCGACGTCATTTTTACACAGTTTACGACATGAAAGAATCTAGTAACAAATCTAACGATTTTGACTTTGTTCTTACAAACGGTGTTCGTGTTAGTCTACGAAGGACACCCTTCCGATTTGGAGCAAGGATACAGTACGTTGTGGATTCTGGACACGCGTTTTTATTCTCTCATGTGGAAGAATTCTTATACAAACCAGTGAAATACCATATCAAGCTTCTTGACAACACGTCTTTTCAACGATGTCGCTACTTAATGCTTAATTTTGACCTTTGGTCTGGCCTGCTCTTTCTGATGGGTCGACCCTTGCCTTGCACTGTTGCATTGGAGCAGATCCCAGACCCGAAGAACGGTCTCCTAAAACAAGGAAACGGTATGTTCACATTTCATGAAACATTGACGTCATTTTATCCTGAAACTTATGATACTAACCATTTGCATTTCGAATTCAGTCCTGATGACGGGTCTTTAATGCATTTTGTCGTGGAAAGACGAAGGAAAGCGAGTATCGTTCGGGTTGAGATTTTCACAGCAGACGAGTGATGGTTCTCTCGTCCTCTTGAACCGAAAATATCTAGCCTTGGGCCTATTGAAGTGTAGTGGAACCTTTATCGACGATGTCGTCCGCAACAAAGCGTCCGAAGCACCCTGCTGCGCCACACGGGGTGTGGGAGTGAGTGGTCCGAGGTTGTATGAGCGATCTCATTGTGTCCACACAGGCTGAGCAAGACTGCTGTTGAGACTCACTGAAAAAAAATTTCGGCTCATGTTGAGTACTTTGGGCTACTCATCATTCATTTTGTCCGTGAGATGCGGAGTAGAAAGGTACTAATTGGGTACTAATTGGGTACTCATCAGGGCCAAGGTGCTGCATTTGGAGTTTCTTGCTACTCGCTATGAGTATCTTTCTACTCGCTATCAGTACCTTTCTACTCAATATGAGTACCTTTCTACTCATCTCACGGACAAAACGAGTACCCCGAAGGTACTCAACATGATTAGGATTTTTTTTTCAGTGCTGCTTTGCACAGACAGTGCGAGGTACGAGCGCTACCTGTCGTGACAATGGAGCGATTAGTGTCGCGTCACCAGCCTCTCTTTAAAACACTGAATGAGTCAATCAGGCCACCATCTGGCAAAATATTAGGGTACTAAAAGTGCAGTATCTCCAATACAAGCCTTCTACCCATATCTGACAGCGTCCCAAGCTAAACTGCAGTAAGTAGTGCAACTTACTGCTGTTTAGCTTGTTAAGGAACACGATACTACCCTTTGAGAACTGAACGGCATTGAATATTCCGTCTAGGCTACTTGTATTTCCAAGACTAAACCTCGTATACATCGCTGAACCTCGTACCAACAGTCATTTAGTGGTGGCGGAGGGGGCATTCTATAACAGTGTAAGGCTGTAACCGAGTGCCCGGGGGTGCATTTAAAATCATCTCTTAGTAAAACAAAATGCCCCCCGGGGCATCCTATAACAGATTTTTCTGTTATAGGATGCCCCACCGGGCACTCAACAGAGGGTGCATCTGGTAATATCACACCGGTGTGAAAGTAACCCAGGTCCTAGTAAGTAGGGTCCGCAGGACCCTAACTCATAGGATTCTAAGTCCAAAGGACCCTAACTCTTAGGAATCTATAAAGTCCTACGGTCCTGGACAACTAGGAACTGTAGTCCTGTGACCAAGATTCCTAGGAACCAATGTCCTAGGACTGCGCCTCCTAGGAATAGAGGTTCAACATTTAGAAAAAGTGGTCCTAGGCGGACTTCCGTTACGATAGAAATCTATGATCCCAAGTCCTACTCAAAATAAAAGAAAACTTCAGGGTCGATATACATCTGCGAATGAAAAATATGTGCAGAATACAGGTACGCACATCCCCATTAACTCAAAGTATTCTGCACAATTTGAAAACTTGCGCCAAGCACGACCTGATGAAAATGGGGTCGTGATTTGGTCCCTGCGGGGATACAGTCATGACAAGATCACCCTCGGCGTAGTGCAAGGGCCACAACGAGCACTACGCCTGATGGCTTAGGCACATTCATAAAAAACGTTTATACTTCTAAAACAATGGGCGGTCGCTGTGTCATTGATCGAGGCACAAAAAAGCTTATACACTGTACTTCTAAAACAATGGGCGATCGCTGTGTCATTGATCAAGGCACAAGCCACAAGCCGTTAGGATAACAACACAGGGTGTATTGTCATTAGGTTTTGGCTCATTTCATGCGGTCAACAGATTTTCATATTAACGTGCAACATTTTTCCGTGGAATAAGTAAACTCTTGCGAACAAAAATGCCATAAGGGGTTGATCTTCCAGGCTCCCTCGACGGTCGTTATACGGTTGTGCGTTTAATGGAGACTTCGGATATGCCACTGACAAAGAGATCCTTGTGGTTAGTAACGGTGAGTTCCACAGAAACACACGATACAATATTGACAAGTCGAGAAACGTTGTTCGAATCCGTGTTGGCGGTGGAATCCTCGTTGTCAGCCACCACGTTGACGTCACCACATGTAGCTGGGATAACAGGGCTCTCACGAAGACAAGTTGTGTTCTGGGTCTGTTATAGGGTGTCGTATGGGTTTACGTTTACGTATGTTGGCTTTTTACAGTTGTGACCTTTGATCCGTCGAGTTCGGTCTCAAGTTCTCTTCTTTGGGTAAGTTCCTTGTTCTCAGCTTGGAGACAGAGAAAAACCTTCATGACAGAAATTTTCTTAATGAGATCTGCTTGAAGAAAGGGTTTTCTCTCTCAGTAGTTAGTTGTAACTTGGAGGAATTATACTGACAGTATAATGTAACGAATGCATTGTCAATTCTACCCCTCAGATCCTTTAAGCAGGGGATCCACTGAGCCGTGATTTCGTTGTGGTCTACTTGCGTTTGCCTGATCGACTGCTGCGGTGTTACTGCTCCTTTGCCCGGGGTCGGCCGCAGGTGATTGCCGTAACCTCACTGCAGGCCCGTCGCCGACCAAAATGGCATCGTCGGCGGATCACCCGCTTTTTACGTGTTTCAAGCTCGTTCGTAGTGAAGCGGTCGATAGAGGCCCGCTCTAGATCACAAGGTGTTCCAACTGTGCAGATTTGGGGCGATCTGAAATAACTTCGGATATTTTGCATATCTTTCATTGAGTTGATAGTACGTACCGCCGTCTGGACTGGCCGATCGCATCGCTAGGAAGAGATAAGCTGCGCTTCCACAACAAAAAAGCCGGTATTTGTCCGTTCTTAAAGCTGTCGTGAACGAACAAAAAGCCCCATGCGACGAGCAAGAGAATTGCAAACGCCCTGCAAACACTTAAAACGAAGGCTCAGAACATGATAGACCCCACGAGGCCAGGAGGGCGCCACCTATGTCCTCGAGCTGTCAGGGTGTCAACATCCTCTGGTAAGCTCCGGCTGAACAGTTTTTTTTGAAAGAATTTTTTTTGACCCAGCTGAGAATCGAACCCGCGCCTTGTTATCTCTGTTCCACCGTCTTCCCCATTCGGCCACCGCACTTGTTGGAAGACTTCTCAAGCCTGGGGGATTGAGGCTGAGTTCAACCCGTGAAGTCACCTTGTGAACCCTGTCGCCGCCAGGCTTGTATTTTGATTTAGTCAGCCGTTTTTTGATCTCAATATGGTCAGCACACTGACAGGTGTGCATAACAACGAATAACAGGTATACATGTAATGGCACTCGTCAAAAGTTTTGTCCATGAGTATTTTCGGACGATTGTGCGGAATTGGGGCCTTCTGCGATCAGATATAAAGCAGCATGACGTTAATTCATTTCTCTATTGTGCTACACTTTGTTGTCAGCTGAAATGTACGACCTTTGCTATAGTACCAGATGATATGGCTTTCGTTTGTCAGATGAGTAAAAAGAAAGGGACGTGCATGGAGAAAACGGAGGCGTTTGAATCCCGAGGAGCCCGGATGTACCAGAAAAAGGTAATCGACACACACCTATCGTCCACAACGAGTTTTGCCCAAAACACGGATGAAACAATTGAATTCTTTATTCAAGAAAATCAAGATAGACTATTTCGTATACGTCCAACGAAGGTCCATGAGGGAGATTCGCATAGACATGCCCTTGTGAATATCTATGGACAAATAATTTGATTGCACTCTGATCACGCCAGTTCGGCACGTTCGGCGTTTTCGAACTGCCGCGCCAGTCATGTGTTCAGCGCCATAAAAAACCCGTCAGCTTCCATGCGCCACATGTTGAGTGAATGTCTATAGGACCCACTACAGGTGTAATTTGCATATTTGGCCTACAGAAAAAAAAATTGTTTTTTTCGGCGTATATTTTCATGGGATACACGGCGATTTGTCTATAGAAAAACATTGACAAATTTCGACCACCTATTTCTAAGAGGGCCGAGCGGATCTTCGATTGGCTGAGCGGCTGGATTATTAGTGATTTGCCCCAGGAAGGCTGCCACCCCTTTCAGAGTAGTAAGGGTATATTATCGCTTCAGGAGAAATGACTGTCTTATTAGTTCTTGAAATAATAGCTAAAGGTTGATTTAAAGTCTCCCTTAATGCTAAAATAACGTTAGAATGCGGGCCCTGATCTTTCTCGACATATTTTCATAG
>NMRB01001808.1:56673-67022 GCA_002633025.1 Notospermus geniculatus | reverse complement strand
AAAACCATTGAAAATCTTTGAATTTTAGAAGAGTGTTTTCCATGTCTGGAAAGTCATGGAATTATGTGATTTGCTGATGAAGTCTGTGAAAACCATGGAATTTTGACTTTTTGTGTATAAAAAACTGATTGCCCTTATTTTTGCACCAGTAGCTAAAAAACTTCCTCGACTCCTGGCCCCTCTCGGCCTCCAGCAGCCACCTGACAGCAGCGTGCTTGCCGAAACGTGTCTTGGAATTTGAAAATTTTTGCCTTGGAAAATCATTGAAATATCATGGAATTTTACTCAGGAAAATGTGCAGGAACCCTGTGAAACTGTTCCTGCAGATTTTCACCAAACTTGCCAGTTCTTCATTCTCGAGAATAAATAAAAGGAGTCGTCCTCCAGAAATTTTGGAAATTTTCGACCCCAACCCGGGTCTTCTTCAGGCTGGCACTTTCATGTCGAGCTACCAGGAGTGTAATGAGCTGGATGCCAACATTAGAAGTAAACATTTACTTGTATTGATTCTTTGACTCAGTTTTTTCATCATGTTTATCTGCTCTGAGACAAGGCTGTTTCTTTACGTCTAAACTTCACAACTTGTCTTATCACCTAGATATTAAATGGCAAGATGAAGATTTGTTCAACCGAGTTGTCAAACATGAAAGAGATGTTGCTTCCATCATCCATTGTCTTGGTGCCGATTACTTCATCCCTCCCCGGTGCCGATTTCTCATGTCTGATATAACCAGCCTAAAACTGCTGTTACAGGGTAAGTCTAGTTTATGGTTCTTTGTTGCTTTCATTGTGCCAGTGCAGAGAATCTGTGAAGGGACACTCTACAACTCTTGTCCAAATTTTCACATTCCCTTTGAGACAGACTTGTGTTCTTTTCAAATGATTATCACTAATTGTGTGTCTGACTAAGGGGCCGTCTCAAAATTACGTTGATGCCAAAAAGTGACTTCATCTTTTCCCTGACCCCCTCCCCCTTGAAAAGATGAAGTGGGCACTTGACATTGGCTTCATCCGTGTGGGAAGTTTATAGCTCTGACTCGTACAATCCATAGTAGGCCCATGTAGCCAGAACCTTGTTCCTTTCTGAAGACTGCATATAAAAAAGTCATTCTCCTGTAAAAAAGTGGTGCCTATTTTTTCAAAAAAGATGAAATGGGCTTCTTCCCCAAATCGAGAACCCCTTCCCCCAGACGAAATCACTTCATCTTTTTTGGCATCAAAACAATTTTGAGACGTTCCCTTAGGCCTTCCAGTGGTATTTTGTTGGAATAATCTTGGAGGAATTATACTGACAGTATAATTCCTCCAAGGAATAATTGAGGTGCTGGGAGGCAACCTTTGGAAACGGATAGGGCTGTCTCAAAAGTTTAGAACCACCAACTTACATATTAGTTAGGCCAGGGAAAACACAAGTATCCCCGTGTTCAACAGGAATATTTTAACCTGTTGGCTGCGTGTGATGTTTGATCAACATCCTTAATCAGGCAACTCATGTAGGTGTGCCGTTGACCCAATGTCATGAGCCTATGTAGGTCTAAAATCTAGTGCACACCAGGTGAATTGAGGATAGCCACAATGAACCTCCTCTTAGTTCAATTATAGAAGTATAGATGGCCCCACCTTAAACTGACGCAGCAAACAACAGTGTCACTGATCACACCTTCTTTCTGGAGTTTGGCACCTTGAAAAATCATTGATGTTTTTCAAAACTGATTAAAGGAGCAGGACGTCCAAGTTGTAAACACGATATTCACTAGTCTCGGTCACCCAGCCGCTTGGTCACCCAGCCGAATCTGAGGATCGAACGTTTGTGTCCCAGTACCTGCGGAACGAAACGGTTGGCTGCGCGAGACTACATATTCACTTCAGTACATATCACCGATAATAGGTGGCAGCACAGCGTGGATAGAGAACCAGTGAGTGGTTGAGTGAGTTGCATTGGACCGGGCACCAGTCTAACGATCGCGGGGCACTACTGGTGCTGCCACCTTCACGAAGGATTAAAACTAGTTTGCTGGCCAGTGTTTGTAAACAAGCCAGTTTGTTTACAACTTGGACGTCGAGCTCCTTTAATATTCATCAATTTCTAAATCCAAAAAAAAATCCTTGTACCGGTATAGTGGTTTGTGCCTAAGTTACGATGATACATGTAGATCTCCGTGATCTGTCATCTCATTGATGCGTGTAACGTGAAGATCATGGAAGCGTCAAGTTCCACTTGTCAAGAATAGGGGGCAGGCCGACAATTCAGCCATGCCCAGTGTTATACAACATTTCTGTCCCCCTGTACACCATGTACCACAATTTTTTTGGAGTGAATAAAACAAACTTGAAACTTGAATGTTATGAATATTGTTATGCATTTGATTAATTATTTCATGAGTTGTCATTATTCTATTTCACATCAAAAATCATCTTTGCTTGTCGTGACGTCACTCTCTCAATAATTAGGTAATGGTTGCATGTCGTCATATGTACTGGTCAGGGTTTCCCTCAGAAAAATATTTAGGGGGGCACAATCTGGGTGCCTCCGGCCGAAGGGGGGTCTGGGGGCCCTCTCCCAGAAATTTTTTCCCAGAAGCCCGGTGATGCGTTTTCTAAGCATTTCAGAGCTTAAAACTTCCTGTGAACAGATCTTTGTTCGACTGTTGTATCTCTTAAATGAAAATAAGGGCAATTTAAAGACACTGGTCTGCAATCCCCCTTTAGGTATTGTATTAGGACCGGGTTTCGGTCTGCTGCCTTCTATCGAGCTAGCATCGTCACCATTGAAAGGCCTGGCTTAAGGCCCATTTTCTTCTTCACTTTCCGCGTGTGCTTCCTTCATACTTAGAGTACAAATGCTTGACTTCCTTCTTATACCCTCTTGTCTCCCTGGTAAGGGACCATTCTTCCGTAAACAGCTCACCGACGGGCTCTGGTACTTTGGAGAGTTGCGTCTTCCTGTCTTCAAATGTTATCTTCACCGCACACAAGTCAATTGTCCGGCACTTCACAAGAGGGACGAAGCACTTAACAACATTCGCTTAACTTCTTGAAGCAAGTTCTAGCACTAGAAAGTGCACTGGTAACCAGGCTGACAAGCTATACATCATACCTCAACCAGGAAACCATACCCGAGCGATTATTGTCGACAGAACGATATTAGTCCCGTTCATGTCACAATGCATGTTTTACGCTCCGCTAGTTCATCAAACTGTTACAAATCATATGCTCTACAAAACTTAGATAGTTTGCGTCGGCGATGCGTAAAAATATTAATTTCCCGCTAATGTTTGCATGGGTGGTAATCAGAACAAAAGATGAAGTGGTCGGTGCTACTTTTCCTGGCTTCTCTCTGCTAAGGGAACTGACGGGGATAGAAATTGAATTTTCATCAGTCGGGATATTGTTTAGTTCCCCGGCTCTTGAGCTTGGCGCCATTATTATGCGCAGTCAGGGCAGATTAGTGTTTATTACATTTGAAGGTCGTTGTCAGATTTCATGAAGGGGTATATTTGTGGGGGAATTGGGAATTCTTTCAATATCTTTGTGATGCATGCTGCTGATATTCGTATTACCATTCTTTTTTCAATATTCTGTGAAAGGCGGGGCTGTTCATTTTCGTCACTTGAGGAATCTGAGTTGTGATCCTTGGGAAAACGGAAAAAACTATGCACTTGCAAATTGTAGGGATTATTTGTTGTGCTGTACAGAATAATCGCTGCGATTTGCATCTTCATAGCTTTCTCCATTTTCTCAAGGATCACAACTCTGATTCCTCAATTGCCGAAAACGAAAAGCCCCTTTTCTGGAAATCTGACATATTTATACATGTATGTGATTGTCTAACATTCTTTTATACATGTACATGTGTAGCTGCAATAATACTAATACAATGTAGTATAGTATATTTCACAAACACAAGTTAGGTACCGTCCTGATACTGTCCTTCTTGACCAACCCCATTTTCTGAATTGATGGCTTATTTACTTAGTATGAAATAATGTAAATCCTTGCAGACAATCAGAAGTTTGATGCCATTGTGATAGATCCTCCATGGAAAAACAAATCAGTTAAACGGAAGAAAAAGTGAGTTCATGCAACTTTCTGTACTTATCACTTACATGTACCACATTGCAGTGAGTTCTCTATAGCCTTAACCTGAACACTACAACACTCATTTACCCCGGCCCATCTGCTCACAAAGCACATCCCATCTCTCTCTGACCCCATAACCCTTACCGGGTCCTCTACATGTAGTTTCTTCCTCTTTGTTATAAATTGCCCATTATTGTCTACAGAGCCAATAGTGCCAAACCTGATGCTGGCTTCCTTCTTATATCGTACATGTAAAAAGAAAAAATATCCCACTACTTTGGTAAAGTTGGGTGAATTTAAAAAACAACTACCCTGATAGCAAGGACACGTGGAAATTACGTGAAAAAAACGTGAATGCCTGACGTGGAAATCACGTCTAAAAAGACGTACTTCCAACGTTGATCTGCTCATGGGAATCACGTGGTTAGCACGTCGTTTCTTCACGTGAATATAACATGAATAAGACGTCTTTCCAACGTGACACGTTTCTGCAATTCAATCATATGACGTCGTTTCCACGTGATTTCCACCTGTTTATCAACCAGTTTCCATTGCATTTTCAACTAGTTGTGATGTCGGCTTTCAACCAGTTTTCAACCAGTAACTTTTTTTCAGATTTTAACCTTTAAGTTGGATACTTGCAACTGCCCATACATGTAGTATGGCAGGAGGAGTATTCCTGATGATCAAAAAACCCTGATCAGGGGACTCTGTTAGGCCGAGTCGGCCGCAACAGTGAAGTTGCTACACCATATTGAGAGTTGATGACGAAGCTTGCATTGAAATTTCTTGAAAACTTATGTGGTGTAGGTCACGCATCGTTTCCTAATATTTTAACACTGATGAAAATTATGAGGATAGTTTATGGTACCAACTAATGCCATTACAATGTTGGTATTAGTTGTCCCAATGCTTTAATATACCACATTTTTCATTGCGTTGATTAATTATTAGGATTTGTATTAAACAATATTTGACGTCTTTCCCACGTGATTTCTACGTCTTGTATAAAAAATGTTTTTTTGGGGGTTCTAATGGGTTTTTTATTTTGTTCATTGTTATACTTGTATTGCATTATTAACATTATTATTAATATTATTAACATTCACAAAAACATTGACTTTCTGAAACTTGTCTTTTATGACACGTAATATTGATGTGATCATTTAACGTATTTTCAACCACTTGGGTGGTCGTTTAAAACTGGTTGAAAACATGACGTGACTAAAACGTGACAACTCGTTTTCACACAAGAGGGGCATAAAAACGTCGAATAATCACGTGAAAAACACGTTGAAAACTTGTCGTGAAAAAACGTGTGACGAGTTTGACCAGTTATAACCAGATTGCCACGTCTTTTAGACGTCATCATGCTGTCAGGGTACATGTATTAACTTTGCCCATGAAAAGTGTTTGTGAGAAACGTGTTTACAAAGGATGCAAAAACGTGTCAACAATCTGTGAAAAAGTGCCGTGTTTAGCAGCCCTCGCAATCACATCAAGCAGAATGTCTGGACTGCCATTTTCCTTCATTCTTACAAAAACGCCGAATGTTTTGCTGCATTTTGCTTCTAGGTATAAAACATTAGATGACTGGGATTTCTATGACCTACCGATCCCAGATCTTGCTTCCGATGATTGCATCATTTTGGTTTGGGTTACGAATAAACAAAAGCAACGCGATTTTGTGAAGGATACTTTGTTTCCTCATTGGAGTGTTGTAGTGGAGGCTGAGTGGCATTGGATAAAGGTGAGTGTTATTGAGACGCTGTTACAGGTTGCTTAATTTCAATGCACTTGTCCATTTTCTTGCCGAATGCAGCCCTGAATTTGTTGCGATTGTTTGTGGTAAATTGACAAAATAGCAAAATAAGAGGAACCGTATCCATAATTTCATCAGTTTTCATCACTTAACTTTCCTGAAATCTTTCACCTTTAACTTCTGCAAATCTACCTCAACCCTGATGCAAACAAGAATCACAGTTGTGTANGGCAGGGGGAGCAAAAAGGGACAAAACAAATTTTTCCTCTAGAAGGTCATTTCTCCTAAACCAAACCAAAAGAAAATATGGACATTGGTGTATCTGAGAGGATGTAAATTTTCAATTTTGTTCTGGGGGAGTACCCCAGACCCCCTCCGGCTTCGCCCTCCACACCCAATCAATTTTGTCCCCCCAGGCCATAAAAGCTAGCTATAGCCCTGAAATCCCAATGGTGGACTTAGATGTAACAGGAATCTAAGACCCTCTGGAATCTAAGTCCAGTGTTTTTGTTCAATGAGGCAGGGATTAAACTATAAGGCAAAAAATCATGACATTTGATGAAAACCTTATACGATGGTGGCCTATTACTTGGACTTGCATTCCTAGGACTGCCGTTCCTCACACACCCGACCGGCTCAAAAGAGTTAGCATCCTAAGGATAATTGTAGCCAGCGGTCATTGTTATTTCTATTCAATAACACATTGGGTAGAATTTTTCTCAATAATAGTATCAGTATTTCTGGGAGAGATATTCAAGAGGATTCTCCCCATTGCCGTGTTCTGCTTTTATAATGATTGTTGGTCATTTATGTAATGGATTATCACGACGCTCCAATAATTTGCATTATTATCGCTGCCAGCTTTGCTATTCATTCGAGGTTCTTCTCTGGAAAATATACACGTAAACTGAAGTGAAGCCATTTGATCGCGCTACCCTCTTATACTTTTAGGTCACAAAACATGGAGAGACTGTCTTTTCGATGGACAGCCCGCACAAGAAGCCCTATGAGGCCATCATTGTTGGTAGAATAGCAAAACAAAAAGACAAAGACAGTTTGCAGAAAATTGACAAGAAAATCATTGTCAGTATTCCGTGTTGCATACATTCCAGGAAGCCACCATTATCAGGTAGAGATATCGTAGCATGTAACCTGTTCATTAGATTGTTGATGCGGAACTTTTCGTAGACTTCGGTTGATTATTTTGATCTCGCATGTCCACAAATTACAACTGATATTTCTTTTGCAGACATCCTGAAGGATTTTCTACCAGCAGAAGCGCAATGTTTGGAAATGTTTGCAAGGAATCTCCTCCCGGGGTGGACAAGTTGGGGAAATGAGGTACCAGTAAGCCATAATCCCTCTGCCAACCTAAATTGGTCAACAAGATCTTTGATATATTTCTCTCAATAAAAACTAAATGTAATGGAGTCTTTGGTGGAAATCATGGCTGCAGAGACTTTACCTTCATTCCACAGGCAGCCTGAGACCTGTTGTTCAACAGGCCCCGTAGCTAGCATAGGCGTGGGGGGGGGGGGCAAAAAAAATTTTCAGCAAAATCAAATGGGATAAAAGATCATTATCTCATTCCTCATTCCTGCATTATCTCAGACTGCAGGAACTTGACCTCAAATCGCATCTCAGAGCTTCTAATTTTCAACATTTTTCTGGAGGGAAGTCCCCAGACCCCCGCAAAACTGGCTGCTTTCAGCGCCGGAAGGTGAAGCCCACATCTGTAGAGCTCATCTGCTTATTCCCCCAGCGAAAAAAACTAGCTACGGCCCTGTTCAGTTGCTAGAAATTGGGTCGATAGCCATCAGATTATGAAATAATGAACTCATCATTGAAACAACAACATTGATATTCTTAATCATATCTGAATCTATATTGACACCGTGGTGCACTCCAGTAGAGTAGAAGAAAACATTCTTTTGTAACACCAAGTTTATTGGAAACCAGATTAGTTACTGGTAATCGAATCTTGGACTGTGTATCATCAGGCACTGTTGATTTCAACAATATTGATCTTCATGTTGCAATTCCAATACCCTGTTGGCTGAGTAGAATACACCAGGTCATGGTTCCCGTCAATCCTTGAAAAGCATTGATTTTCAAGGCCTTGCAAAAGCATTGAACACTTCATTTTCTAGCTCAAAAGCCTTGAAAATGCCTTGAATTTCATGTTAGATCACTTCCCGGATCACTTATGAATTTTCTACACCCATTTCCCCATTCCTAACATTGTTTTTAATGACCTAATGAAAACCGCAAGTCTGACATGGTGAAATTCCGACACCCGCATTTACCAAACCATGCAGATTGATTATACAATCTGGACCTTGTTTGAAAGACATTGAAATTGCGTAATTGTTAAAGATAATGTATTACGGGTATTTTCACGGGCCACGAAAATCATTGTTTATTTACATTTTGTTTGTTAATGTCCAGTGTTTTATTGTCTTATGAGTAATTTGTTGGTGGCATGCCCCTCTAAAAATTCGTTTGAAACCAAAAGTATTCAATTTGGTGGGTTAACATGTCCCAAAAGTCCAAAATAACATAAATGTAAACATCCATGTTTACAAACATTGAATGTAAACAATGAAGTCGTGATACATTATCTTTAAGCCAGCAGCACACCAATCGATATCGCAAAATATCGGCTGTTGACGCCAGGTGTGCGCTGGACAGCGATGCACGTGAATCTTCTCCCCAGCGATGCTTGCCCATTATCAAACAACACCAAATCCTGCGATATCTCCTGCCTCGTCTGTGGTGGCTGGCAAAAAGATCGGTGACGATTTAAGATCACTAGCAATATCGCCTGGTGTGATGCTGGCGTTTCTGAAAAGCTGCAGGAACTAAGCAGGATGAAGTGAAAGGGTTAAAATGATGTTGAGGGTTCCCTGATGCTTGATCCTGTGATATTGTTCCTACCTGACTGGAGCTGGATTCATTCTGTTCAATCGTGTAGAAAATTCTCATTTGCTTTGATTTTACTTGAAACGATCTCAAAGATGTGACATTGGTGTGGCTTCCCTGTGTTGACAGGTCATGCTGGGATCATTCTCTTATTTTGACTAGATGATTTTCATGCCTATTGTTTATTTGAGTGGGTTCTCTGAAGTGTGCGGAAGCTGTTTGCAGTCATTGCACCTAATTTGCAAAAAATATGCGCATTTATACGGAATTGAGGTATCCTTTAATTATTTGTTTCTCTATGCCGAAGCTTCGCGTGCCCGAAAAGAAAGGTTTTTTCCTGCAAAGTTGCGTTTTCTCACCCCCACATCCAATCAGGCGGTTAAGGGCACGCAAATTTTTGTCAGTCAAACTGATAGTGAACAATTGGTTTCCCACAAATGGACAATAGTACGCAGTCCCGTAAGTTACGAGGACTTCGTGAATAAGGTTGCTGCATTTTATACTAAAACCTATGCATTATGCAGCCCTACAAGCGAATTTTTTTTTGACTAGTGATATATGCAAATGACTTCCAATTCAAAATCTATTAGGCTGAATATGCGGGTCTTCTGCAGCAGTGCTGAAAAAATTATAAATTAATTTACGTTTAGGTTTTACTTATCAAAATTCTACTTGCTTGCACTCTATATCATAATCTGGCCATCTATTGTTGACTGGTGAAATATCAGTGAGGTTTCGCAAATCTGACGAAACACGAAGTACGAAATACGAAATTGGACTTCATTTCCATGACGTAATGTATTTCAGGAGATGGTTGTTACCACAAATACCGCCTGCTGTATGACGTTAGACCGATAGCGTTGGGGTGTATATTAAACTTTGAAATTTATTTTTGCTTCCACTTGGTAGATACGAAGTGGAAATTTAAGAATTTGAGATGCGCCGTAACTCTCTCGGTCTTGCATGATGCAGGGACGTTTATGGTACCAACCATCTCCAGAAATACATTGGGTCCTGGAAATGAAGCTGAATTCCGTATTTTGCACTTCGTGTTTCGTCAGATTTGCGAAACCTCACTATTGTGGAACAAAACTTTTGTCGGGAGGCAACAATTCGTGAATCAGATGAAGTCATGCTGATACAATCAATACGGGAACACCGATAAAAGATGGATGCCTCAACAATGTTTTATCCTGAAACTTATGATACTAACCATTTGCATTTCGAATTCAGTCCTGATGACGGGTCTTTAATGCATTTTGTCGTGGAAAGACGAAGGGAAGCGAGTATCGTTTGGGTTGAGATGTACACAGCAGACGAGTGATGGTCACGTCCTCTCATCCTCAGGCGCGGATCCAGGATTTTTGGCAGAGGGGGGTCAGGGCCGCCGAGAGCGGTCGTTGTAGGCAGGCGCCGAAGATACCTGTGCCAACGAAATTTTGAAATCTAGAAGGCCGTAGATGCGATTTCCTGGCATCTCAGTATCAAAACAAAAGCTTTAGTCTTGCGTTTTTTGCTTATTGTCACAAACTATTGAAAAAAACAATTGGTGGTGGCGAGCGGGGGGGGGGGGGCACAACCCCCC
>NMRB01001808.1:25710-56643 GCA_002633025.1 Notospermus geniculatus | reverse complement strand
CCCCCCCCTCTGGATCCGTCCGCGCCTATTCCTCGCCGGAGAATCTCATTCTGACACGGGCTAAACAGTTGACAAAACACCTCACCAGCGGATACAACCGTCGTCTTTAAATAAACTTTTGTCGCTACTGACAAGCCCTAATATATTTGTCTTCTGTCGTTCCCGTGGTTAAGATATCCTCCCAGAAGAGAACGACTGAGGCTTAGCCGGAATTCGGCATCACTGGTCCAAAAACATTCTTGAACCGAAAATATCTAGCCTTGGGTCTATTGAAGTGTAGTGGAACATTTTTATCGACGATGTCGTCCGCAACAAAGCGTCCGAGCACCCTACTGCGCCACACGGGGTGTGGGAGTGAGTGGTCCGAGGTTGTATGAGCGAACTACATGTACCCCTGCGAACGAGGTTGCTCCGTACTGAAGTCAAGAGTAGGCCAAGATGTGGTTACAAACTACATGTACGTTTATCAAATCTATTTATCAAACCAACTCTAGAATTGGAGAGTTTAAAATTCCCGCCAAAATGAATAGCGCCGCGATGGTTTCCGGTTAGGTTGTGATGACGTCACTAATGCTACGTGATGTTCCAATCGGAAAGCAAGATTACCCAATTTGACAGGAAAGCGTGGTTAACTAACTAGCTCGCTGTGTTAATTCTGGTTTTTCTCCCTTCATATTCAGCCGAAATTTTATGACAATGACTGCATTGTATCTGACTAAACATACGGAAAAGAGAAACTCATGCTCATCGTCTGTGCAGACGAGATTCTAACGATATAAGTGTTGTAAAAGTACGACGAATGGCAGTTGTGTTTGAAGTTTCGTCCACCAGATGTCGCGCGGTGCCAGTCCGAATCGGGTGGGTGTGGCCATGGAAGTATAATACTTCCATGGTGTGGCATGGGGAGCCAGTGCCCTCTCCCGAACCGGAGGTCAGAGGCCTGCTTTCTCTGGGTCCGGCAGAGGCTAGAGGTAGGGCAAGCGGCGGAGTCGGATATGGATCCATGCTCCTGCCTGAACAACTAAAACTAAAACTAAAACTATGTGGCATGCGTCTTGACACTGTCGTGATGTGTGTGATTTTAATGTATTCATCTTTACCCATTACATTTGGTTTCACTTACAGTTTCAATCGCCACCTATTCCAGCAGATTGTGTCCTGTGACTCTGTTTCGAGGCCAGAGAGAGAAAAGCAAGTTGTGACCATGTGCAAAAAAGGACATTGTATTTAATTTTTTGTTTTAATTCCGAGTCTGATGAACAGTTTTGATTTTGAAATGGTGAAAGCCTTACATAATACAATACAGATTTAACTTGCTGGATGTGTGCCAACTGAAATTTTAGCGTGATTTTTCTCTTGGACAAAATACTGGTATCATGGCGTTTTGAAGTACAATGTAGTTTGTAAGACCACCAAATCGGAACTCTTGCACAGAATTGGGAGTTGGTTTTGAAGTGCCATAACTATGTTAATGTTACATTGGCGGATCCAAGGGGGGGCGTGCCNCCCAAAAAATTTCGGCGCTTTGCGCCTTCGGGGCTCAGGGAATGGGGGTTGCCCATTCCACGCCCCCCCCCCCGTTCGGCAACTCCTGGATCCGCCACTGTAAGCCTTCAGGCCTAGTTTCTCATGTCAGTTTGATTTGTTTTCTTAGATTTTATGAGTTTATCAGTCCCGTCTTCGTCATGTCAGTCCCTTTTCAGAATCTCCTGAAACATGAGTGTAGTTGTGAAAAGCCAGTGTGGCTGGGTGTTGGATACAGCTGAAACAGTAACCAATCACTACAGGGCATGTGCTCCTCTGGTTAACTCTGAGCTATTCTGCTCCTATGAGTGCAGAAAAGGACTTTTTGCCATCCATCAACCATTCAGGATGGATAGCCAATTTGACAAACTTGTGAGAGATGCCGAAACAGAAACACAGTCTAGAGAAAACGATCACAGAAAAAAGGTAAGTTTGAAAAGAACGTCTTTTGTTGTGTTTCATATTATCTGCATCATCTCCAACAGTATCTGAGTGGAGTTGAACTTGAGTAGAAAAACAATTTTTGGTTTTATTTTTGCCTCTAGCCAAAATAACATGATACTGTATACGCAGATATTTTCACGGCTAAAATATTTAGCGGTTGGGGTCGGTAAGTAGGCCTACCTTTTCGCGTGGGTAAATATTTGCAGTTGGGGTCCGATGTAAGATTTCAAAAACACTGCATTTTCAGTGTTGCGCGGTGTAATTCAGTGCAAACCACGATATATTACGGGATCGTCGGCGATTGGAAAATGGTTCGCGTGTAATAGAATTCGCGGTGATATTGACCAGTTCGCGATTTTCGCGGTAATTTTTATTCGCGAAAATATTTGCGTTACGGTATATACTGCCTTCTGTGTTGTTAAAAAAGGATGGTACAAATATCTATCAACGTAAACCATTCACAAGTATTTGTTGTTTATTCCTCAGAGGAAGAGAAAGCATCGAGCAAGCAATTGTGGTGAATTAGCAGCCGGTCTTTACCATGAACAGGTGAGGGGGAAGTGACATCATTTCATCCCGAAATGATACTAACCAGTTTTATCATTTCGAGCATTGTGAATTTCTGGAATTTCCATGGTATGGATGCAGGCAAAACACTTCTAGACACAGGTACAGATGGTGTTGTATTTGTCTTCGATTTTCCGTCAGGGCTGAAGTTATTGGCCCTGGTTAGTACGGAAGAGGCCATCTCAAGCTACTCATATTCCTCACTTGGATGGGGTCTTTTACTTGCCCTTGTAAAGAAACAAGGTACAAAGCACTATGGCTTACTGTCCCATGCGACGGACGTGAAGAGCCGGGAATGAAATCCCATATGGCCCGGGCTGGATTTGAACCCGGGACCTGCCGCTTGCTGAGCTGACGTGATAACCAGTCGGCTATCAAGGCTCCCCAGATGGTCTTCCATTGTTTCTTCTTGTAGGTGAAGGATTATTTGACCAGCTCATTGGCTGAATTAGTCAAGAAGGGTTTTGAAGTTGAATATTTCACAAAGAAACCCGATGTACCACTAGACAACAACTTGGTAGCAAGATCTGCAGCACAGTTGGAGGGACCAGGAGATGAACTTCTCATAAGATGCCAGGAAACTTGTTCTAAAGAGGTTCTTCAAAGCCCTGTTGATTTAATTCAAGGTGAGAAACACGTTTTAATTTTTGCCGTACTTTCATTTTCCCCCAATTTTTCTCAAGCGTGGCATGTGAAACTGTTCCTGCAGATTTTCACCAAACTTGCCAGTTCTTCATTCTCAAGGTTAGAATATTTCTTTGACTCAATTTTTTCGTCATGTTCATCTGCTCTGAGACAAGGCTGTTTCTTTACGTCTAAACTTCACAACTCGTCTTATCGCCTAGATAAATGGCAAGATGAAGATTTGTTCAACCGAGTCATCAAACATGAAAGAGATGTTGCTTCCATCATCCATTGTCTTGGTGCCGATTACTTCATCCCTCCCCGGTGCCGATTTCTCATGTCTGATATAACCAGCCTAAAACCGCTGTTACAGGGTAAGTCTAGTTTATGGTTCTTTGTTGCTTTCATTGTGCCAGTGCAGAGAATCTGTGAAGGGCCACACTCCTGCCCAAATTTTCACATTCCCTTTGAGACAGACTTGGGTTCATTTCAAATAATTATGACTAATTGTGAGTCTGACTAAAGCGGTCCATCCACGTGCAATATTATTGCACAATATGGGGCCCAAAATGGGCGTCATGTGTTTCTGCAATGATGGATGGAAGAAAGATTGGCAATAATATTGCACAGTGGATAGGCTGCTTAAGGCCTTCCAGTGGTATTTTGTTGGAATAATTGAGGTGCAGGGAGGCAACCAGCTTTGGAAACGGATAGGGCCGCCTCAAAAGTTTAGAACCAACTAACATGTTAGTTAGGCCAGGGAAAGCACAAGTATCCCCATCTTCAACAGGAATATTTTAACCTGTTTGCTGCATCTGATGTTTGGTCAACATCCTTAATCTGGCAACTCATGTAGGTGTGCTGTTGACCCAATGTCATGAGCCTACGTAAGTCTAAAATCTAATGCACACCAGGTGAATTGAGGACAGCCACAATGAACCTCCTCTCAGTTCAATTATAGAAGTATAGATGGCCCCACCTTAAACTGACGCAGCAAACAGTGTCACTGATCACACCTTCTTTCTGGAGTTTGGCACCTTGAAAAATCATTGATGTTTTTCAAAACTGATTAAAGGAGCAGGACGTCCAAGTTGTAAACACGATATTCACTAGTCTCGGTCACCCAGCCGCTTGGTCACCCAGCCGAATCTGAGGATCGAACGTTTGTGTCCCAGTACCTGCGGAACGAAACGGTCGGGTTGGCTGCGCGAGACTACATATTCACTTCAGTACATATCACCGATAATAGGTGGCAGCACAGCGTGGATAGAGAACCAGTGAGTGGTTGAGTGAGTTGCATTGGACCGGGCACCAGTCTAACGATCGCGGGGCACTACTGGTGCTGCCACATTCACGAAGGATTAAAACTAGTTTGCTGGCCAGTGTTTGTAAACAAGCCAGTTTGTTTACAACTTGGACGTCGAGCTCCTTTAATATTCATCAATTTCTAAATCCAAAAAAAAATCCTTGTACCGGTATAGTGATTTGTGCCTAAGTTACGATGATACATGTAGATCTCCGTGATCTGTCATCTCATTGATGCGTGTAACGTGAAGATCATGGAAACGTCAAGTTCCACTTGTCAAGAATAGGGGGCAGGCCGGCAATTCAGTCATGCCCAGTGTTATACAACATTTCTGTCCCCCTGTACACCATGTACCACAATTTTTTTGGAGTGAATAAAACAAACTTGAAACTTGAATGTTATGAATATTGTTATGCATTTGATTAATTATTTCATGAGTTGTCATTATTCTATTTCACATCAAAAATCATCTTTGCTTGTCGTGACGTCACTCTCTCAATAATTAGGTAATGGTTGCATGTCGTCATATGTACTGGTCAGGGTTTCCGTCAGAAAAATATTTAGGGGGGCACAATCTGGGTGCCTCCGGCCGAAGGGGGGTCTGGGGGCCCTCTCCCAGAAATTTTTTCCCAGAAGCCCGGTGATGCGTTTTCTAAGCATTTCAGAGCTTAAAACTTCCTGTGAACAGATCTTTGTTCGACTGTTGTATCTCTTAAATGAAAATAAGGGCAATTTAAAGACACTGGTCTGCAATCCCCCTTTAGGTATTGTATTAGGACCGGGTTTCGGTCTGCTGCCTTCTATCGAGCTAGCATCGTCACCATTGAAAGGCCTGGCTTAAGGCCCATTTTCTTCTTCACTTTCCGCGTGTGCTTCCTTCATACTTAGAGTACAAATGCTTGACTTCCTTCTTATACCCTCTTGTCTCCCTGGTAAGGGACCATTCTTCCGTAAACAGCTCACCGACGGGCTCTGGTACTTTGGAGAGTTGCGTCTTCCTGTCTTCAAATGTTATCTTCACCGCACACAAGTCAATTGTCCGGCACTTCACAAGAGGGACGAAGTACTTAACAACATTCGCTTAACTTCTTGAAGCAAGTTCTAGCACTAGAAAGTGCACTGGTAACCAGGCTGACAAGCTATACATCATACCTCAACCAGGAAACCATACCCGAGCGATTATTGTCGACAGAACGATATTAGTCCCGTTCATGTCACAATGCATGTTTTACGCTCCGCTAGTTCATCAAACTGTTACAAATCATATGCTCTACAAAACTTAGATAGTTTGCGTCGGCGATGCGTAAAAATATTAATTTCCCGCTAATGTTTGCATGGGTGGTAATCAGAACAAAAGATGAAGTGGTCGGCGTTACTTTTCCTGGCTTCTCTCTGCTGTAAGGGAACTGACGGGGATAGAAATTGAATTTTCATCAGTCGGGATATTGTTTAGTTCCCCGGCTCTTGAGCTTGGCGCCATTATTATGCGCAGTCAGGGCAGATTAGTGTTTATTACATTTGAAGGTCGTTGTCAGATTTCATGAAGGGGTATTTTATATTATATGTGGGGGAATTGGGAATTCTTTCAATATCTTTTGTGGTGCGTGCTGCTGATATTCCTATTATTATTCTTTTTTCAATATACTGTGAAATTTTGTTGAAATCTGGCATATTTACAGGCATGGATCCAGGGGGGGGTTTAGGGGTCGTGACCCCCCTGCTCTCCGCCACCAATAGTTCTTTTTTTCAAATAATTTGCAAGAACACGTAAAAAAAGCTTCTGTTTTGATGCTGAGATGCCAGGAAATCACGTCTTCGGCCTTCTAGATTTCAAAATTTTCTGGGGGAGGCCCCCCAGACCTCCCTTCGGCACTTGCCTGCAATGACTGCCTTCGGCGGCCCTGACCCCCTCTGCCAAAAATCCTGGACCCGTGCCTGATTTATATGTGATTGTCCCACATTCTTTTATACATGTAGCTGAATATTAATTAGTAATCTAGTATCAGTATATTTCACAAACACAAGTTAGGAGCCAGACACTCTCCTTCTTGACCAACCTCATTTTTTTAATTGATGGTTTATTTACTTAGTATGAAATAATGTACCCGTACATCCTTGCAGACAATCAGAAGTTTGATGCCATTGTGATAGATCCTCCATGGAAAAACAAATCAGTTAAACGGAAGAAAAAGTGAGTTCATGCAACTTTCTGTACTTATCACTTACCACATTGCAGTGAGTTCTCTATAGCCTTAACACTGAACACTACAACACACTCATTTACCCCGGCCCATCTGCTCACAAACCACATCCCATCTCTCTCTGACCCCATGAGCCTTACCGGGTCCTCGAGTTTCTTCCTCTTTGTCATAAATTGCCCATTATTGTCTACAGAGCCAATAGTGCCAAACCTGATGCTAGGCTTAGCCTTCCTTGTTATTGTACATGTAAAAAGAAAAAGTATCCCACTGCTTTGGTAAAGTTGGGTGAATTTAAAAAACAAAATCTACATGTATAGTGTTTGTGAGAAACGTGTTAGCAAAGGATGAAAAAATGTGTCAACCATCTGTGAAAAAGTGCCAGTGTTTAGCAGCCCTCACAATGACATCTGGCAGAATGTCTGGACTGCCATTTTCCTTCATTCTTACAAAAACGATTGCTTTGCTGCATTTTGCTTCTAGGTATAAAACATTAGATGACTGGGATTTCTATGACCTACCGATCCCAGATCTTGCTTCCGATGATTGCGTCATTTTGGTTTGGGTTACGAATAAACAAAAGCAACGTGATTTTGTGAAGGATACTTTGTTTCCTCATTGGAGTGTTGTAGTGGAGGCTGAGTGGCATTGGATAAAGGTGAGTGTTATTGAGACGCTGTTACAGGTTGCTTAATTTCAATGCACTTGTCCATTTTCTTGCCGAATGCAGCCCTGAATTTGTTGCGATTGTTCGTGGTAAATGGACAAAATAGCAAAATAAGAGGAACTGTATCCATACATCAGTTTTCATCACTTAACTTTCCTGAAATTTTTCACATTTTTGCCGTGTTCTGCTTTTATAATGATTGTTGGTCATTTATGTAATGGATTATCACGACGCTCCAATAATTTGCATTATTATCGCTGCCAGCTTCGCTATTCATTCGAGGTTCTTCTCTGGAAAATATACATGTAAACTGAAGTGAAGCCATTTGATTGCTCTACCCTCGTCTTATACTTTTAGGTCACAAAACATGGAGAGACTGTCTTTCCGATGGACAGCCCGCACAAGAAGCCCTACGAGGCCATCATTGTTGGTAGAATAACAAAACAAAAGGACAAACACAGTTTGCAGAAAATCGACAAGAAAATCATTGTCAGTATTCCGTGTTGCATACATTCCAGGAAGCCACCATTATCAGGTAGAATTTCGTAGCATGTAACCTGTGCATTCGATTCCTGATTCAGAACTTTTCGTAGACTTTGGTTGATTATTTTGATCTTGCATGTCCACAAATTGCAACTGATGTTTCTTTTGCAGACATCCTGAAGGATTTTCTACCAGCAGAAGCACAATGTTTGGAAATGTTTGCAAGGAATCTCCTCCCGGGGTGGACAAGTTGGGGAAATGAGGTACCAGTAAGCCATAATCCCTCTGCCAACCTAAATTGGTCAACAAAATCTTTGATATATTTCTCTCAATAAAAACTAATTGTAATGGAGTCTTGGGTGGAAATCATGGCTGCAGAGACTTTACCTTCATTCCACAGGCAGCCTGAGACCTGTTGTTCAACAGGCCCGTAGCTAGCATAGGCGCGCGGGTGGGGTGGGGGGGGGGCCAAAAAAATTTTCAGCAAAATCAAATGGGATAAAACATCATTATCTCATTCCTGCATTATCTCAGAGTGCAGGAACTTGACCTCAAATTGCATCTCGGAGCTTCTAATTTTCAAAATATTTCGGGGGGAAGACCCCCCAGACCCCCCCTGCAAAACTGGCTGCTTCAGCGCCGGAAGGTGAAGCCCACGTCTGTTGAGCTCATCTGCTTAAATGCCCCCCAGCGAAAAAAAGCTAGCTACGGCCCTGTTCAGTTGCTAGAAATTGGGTCGATAGCCATCAGATTATGAAATAATGAACTCATCATTGAAACAACAACATTGATATTTTTAATCATATCTGAATCTATATTGACACCATGGTGCACTCCAGTAGAAGAGAAGAAAACATTCTTTTGTAACACCAAGTTTATTGGAAACCAGATTAGTTACTGGTAATCGAATCTTGGACTGTGTATCATCGGGCACTGTTGATTTCAACAATATTGATCTTCATGTTGCAATTCCAATACCGGTACCCTGTTGACTGAATAGAATACACTCAGGTCATGGTTCCCGTCAATCCTTGAAAAGCATTCATTTTCAAGGCCTTGCAAAGCATTGAACAATTCATTTTCTAGCTCAAAGGCCTTGTAAATGCCTTGCATTTCATGTTAGATCAATTATCTGAATTTTCCTAAACCCATTTCCCCATCCCTAACATTGGGCCGATTTCACAAAGGGTGTTTAAGACTTAGACGAAAACACGCATCTAAGTCTTAAACACCCTTTGTGAAATCGGCCCATTGTTTTTAATAATGGTAATGAAAACCACAAGTCTGACATGGTGAAGTTCGACACTCGCATTCACCAAACCATGCAGATTGGTTATTCAATTTTGGCCTTGTTTGGCCTTAAAAAGACTTGAAATTGCTTAATTGTTAAGCCAGCAGCACACCAATCGATATCGCAAAATATCGGCTGTTGACGCCAGGTGTGCGCTGGACAGCGATGCACGTGAATCTTCTCGCCAGCGATGCTCGCCCTTTATCAAACAACAGCAAAACCCTGCGATATCGCCTGCCTCGTCTGTGGTGGCTGGCAAAAAGATCGGTGACGATTTAAGATCACTATAGCAATATCGCCTGGTGTGATGCTGGCTTTTCTGAAAGCTGCAGGAACTATGCAGGATGAAGTGAAAGGGTTAAAATGATGTTGAGGGTTCCCTGATGCTTGATCCTGTGATATTGTTCGTACCTGACTGGAGAGCTGGATTCATTCTGTTCAATCGTGTAGAAAATTCTCATTTGCTTTGATTTTACTTGAAACGATCTCAAAGATGTGACATTGGTGTGGCTTCCCTGTGTTGACAGGCCATGCTGGGATCATTCTCTTATTTTGACTAGATGATTTTCATGCCTATTGTTTAATATTTGAGTAGATTCTCTGAAGTGTGCGGAAGCTGTTTGCAGTCATTGCACCTACTTTGCAAAAAATATGCGCATTTATACGGAATTGAGGCATCGTCTAATTATTTGTTTCTCTATGCCGAAGCTTCGCGTGCCCGAAAAGAAAAGTTTTTTTTCTGCAAAGTTGCGTTTTCTCACCCCCAGATCCAATCAGGCGATTAAGGGCACGCAAATCGTTTGTCAGTCAGACTGATAGTGAACAATTGGTTTCCCGCAAATGGACAATAGTACGAGTCCCGTAAGTTACGAGGACTTCGTGAATAAGGTTGCTGCATTTTATACCAACACTGATGCATTTTATGTAGCCCTACAAGCGAAACTTTTTTCCTGGTGATATATGCAAATCAGTGAGGTTTCGCAAATCTGACGAAAACACGAAAGACGAAATTAATTGGACTTCATTTCCATGACGTAATGTATTTCAGGAGATGGTTGGTACCACAAATAGCGGCTGCTGCAAAAGCGTCTTTTACGCGGGTGATCCACTGTTGCGATTTTTGTCTTGCGATGGGGTTGCGTTCCCTTGCGGTTACCTTATAAGGACTTCCGATTGCCATATAAGGTAACCGCAAGGGAACGCAACCCCGTCTCAAGCCGAAATCGCAACAGTGGATCACCCGCTTAAGCGTACATTTATGACGCTGGGCCGATAGAGTTGGGGTGTATATTAAACTTTGAAATTTATCTTTTGTTTCCACTTCGTAAGATGCACCATAACTCTCTCGGTCTTACATGATATGCTAAAAGACGCTCTGGTAGCAGCATCCTGAGAATATCAGGCGTTCTTACTGGTCGCTCCCTTCGTCACCGCAGAGCGGATGAAGAGGAGCGAGGTAAAAACCCCTGCTGTGGGAGGATGTGGTAGCAGGGACGTTTAAGGTACCAACCATCTCCAGAAATACATTGGGTCCAGTCCTGGAAATGAATCTGAATTTCGTATTTCGTACTTCGTGTTTCGTCAGATTTGCGAAACCTCACTATTGTGGAACAAAACCTTTGTCGGGAGGCAACAATTCGTGAATCAGATGAAGTCATGCTGATACAATCAATACGGGAACACCGATAAAAGATGGATGCCTCAACAATGCTATAGCCCCAAGCAAACTGATATCTTGTAGTCTCGTACATTGATTTATCAATTTAGAACCGTCAATGTCTTCTTTTAATGATTTGTTCTTTCAGGTACTAAGGTTTCAACACACAGACTTCTTTGTACGGAGGGAATCGCTAGCAAGTCATTAATGGTGCAGTCCAAGTGGAGCATATCGGGAACCGTCACTTAACAAGCGTTGTACCAGCCTCTGAAGTACAATACTGCACGATGGTGTGATTCTAACAGGACGGTTATTGATGCTTTCAATTGTATTTTCGTCTCAGCATGTTTGTTGCGTCGGTTTTGTGCTGATGATGAGAATGGGTTTGTTGCATGTTGTAAGAATCCTTAAAATGCCGTGTTGGTAATTTAATTATCAAATTAGCCATATAATATTTGGGTGATTTTTATTGCAAATGGCTGCCCGCATGGAAAAAAGGATCATGAATGCATTTTAATAAGGTTTACTGCGAGATTTTTGCAAAATTTAATGTTTTTATACATGTTGAAGAAATGAATAAACCTTGCTTTTATGACGTCGTCGTGGTCTTGTTCTGTGCTTTCTCTCTACTCATTATTGCCTTGTCCAATTCACAGTTGATTATTGCTAGTCATTTGATTGTTAAGTGTTTGCATTCGACGGATACCATTTCGTACTTTACAGTATCTGTTTCAGTTTTTTCTTTCGTTCAAGTACCACAAGGTCAACATTTCAACTGCACTGGTCCCTAGTGTTTAGTTGGCTCTCGGTAGAGACCCACTAAACGTTGTGGGTCGGGGTTTCAAACTGCGGGGGAGCTCACATTTCAAGTACCTAAATGTTAAGTTTATTACATTTTGCCGCATGGTCAAATGCATTTAAACGTACATGTACCGTACATGTTTATGATACAATTAGAATTTTGTCATATCATCTAATAGGTGGCTTGCCCCACAGTTGATGTGAAACTGTGTGGGCTGACGCTCTTGGGAACTGAGTATATCAGTACCCGTATAGTGCGTTGAGCATGTGTCGAATTTTTTGCAAAGGACTTTCAGATAGACCGCTCCTCCTCCTCCAACAAAAAGATTTTCCCCCCAAATCACTACTTTTGTGTATATCGTGTGAATGATCGATGGCATTGTACATGTGTACAGGTGTAACATCTGCCAGTGTTTCTGTATGTCAGTGTTTCCCCTTGTTGTTTGGGAAGCGCTGGGAGTTGCTCGACATGTTTCTCTCTGTGTCCCCTTTTGCCAAGTCACAGCCTGTTACGTGATAGTAGGGGAACACACACAGATGGAGAACATTCAAAAACGTCACACCGGGAGTAATCATATCCTTCATTTTTCCCATTTCTGATTTCAGGTGACTTAACAGATCATTCGCAGCCTTATTCCCAGTTTCAAAGGTTTAAACATACATGTCCATTAATTACACGATAAAAATATTATAATTTGAGTTGGACAGAAATATATTTGATCTGTGCCAAGTAACACATTCTTGTACCCGAGTGTCACCAGCACGTGTACCCTTCCATCCCAGAATTGGTTGTCGCAGAGACAGCGTATTGTGTCTGGTGATCGGGCCATAATTGATCCAACGCTAATGTGTAATTATGTTCTATCGATTGTCAATCGGAGAAGGTGCACAGTTACCGTGTTGACCCTTAAATCTGGTTGGAGTTGCAGCAGCCGTGGGTCGGGTTTCACCGTGTGCCCCCGTAATCTTCATCATCACCTCGGTAAGGTACTGCATGGGCAGCTCTGCTCAGAAGAATAAAGAAAACTGCTCGAGAACATGGGGGACAATTTTGTGTAGTTTTTGCCAGTTTTGCTCTTGCAACAATGGAAAGATTGCGTGGCTGCAAATTGCACTGCAGGGAATTCCTATTTTTGCCTAACGGTGAAATATTTCGAAAAATTCTTTTGGAAGAAAATTTGAGAAATGACAGAATATTACTCTAGGTTGACGTGCTGAGGGCTTTGCTGTTGCACCACACACCAAATAGGCCTATCGCTCGTGCCACGGCTTGGGGTAGGCCTACGAGATGATGATTGGGACCTGAACTTGCGTTGCCATGCAATCCAAGTTGTTTTTTGGAGGGAGGATTTGTGGCGTTTGGTAAATCCTGTGTGTGGCTCCTCTGTCAGTTGGTCAATATGCAATATGTATAATTTGGTCAAAATTGTTGGTCTCCCAAAACGATGCTCCCATATCCGTTTTCCTGTCACACCTGTGTAACATCTATCAGCGTTTCTGGGTGTGAATGTTTACCCTCATTGTAGGCCTACTGCCCTACTGACTATGTTAGCTACGTTCCCAAAAGAGAGGAGAAAACATTGAAAAACGGGGAACATCGGCAGATGTTACCCCGGGTTCCTATCCTTATTAGGGAGTTTAAGAAATCAAACAATAAACGTTAACTTTATGACAACAACCTTATTTTTTATACTGCGAATTCACCAGATTATATTGCATTTTCGGTACCAAAAATAAACGTTGTCGTAAAGTTAACGTTGATCGTTTGATTTCTTAAACTCCCTATTGAGAGACCGTCAATGTTCGTGATGAAAACACGTGATCTCCGTGCAGCATCTCATTCCAGTGTCAGTAGGATGTAACAGGAGGCTTTCAGCGGTTACCTTCATCAATCCTTTATAGTCTAAAACCCTCGCATTAGCCGCTTCGACAACAATTCTAATTCTTTCCCACATGTCCTATCTGGCTAAGTAACTGCGTCAGCGTAGCGCCGTTCGTGACTGGTTGGCGTGCGTCTGTTTCTAGCGATTCCCTCAACAATGCTGGATGTCACCCTGCCTTTATTAGGGTCGGGGATAATCGTAATCTGGTGTGGTTAGCGTCAGTTTAATTACGGTTTTCCGTTAGCAGGGATGGCCAAAGACGTTCCTTATGTATTTAATATGAAGTAATGGAACATGTAAGAAAATGGATCGCTGATTGGTATTTCATGTGAATCTGTTTGTCAATAACTAATGAAGACAGGCGACATTTTCCTTTGAACTGATCCCGAAGCGTTTTAAGGAAATACGATGACTCCTTCTCGATGGAACTGCGCGATGGCGATTGCATAAAAGCCTAGCAAGTCTCGTCTCGGGGGTGCCTTGCGTGACTTTCGATTCACAAGGTCCCACATTGCTCAGAATGCAGCCCGGTAGGCTGTGGTAACGGTTTGAGGATTTTGTCGCATGGCGCATGGTGGGCATCTCGTTCCAAACGTGTCGAAGGGATGGCTGAAGCTGGCTTTGGTGGTCGGTAGTCCAAGTGTCAATATCTCGGCACTCTTAATTTTGCAAACATTTTTTTTGCATATACATGTATTCTTAGTCCCGCTCGTACTGTGCACGCGACCTGTGAAACAACAAAAAGTGGTAGTTTCGATCCGAACAATCTGTAGCTGGAGTGTGGTAGAAAAACGTGGCATTTCGGGCAAATTTAAAACGTTCGCTAAAATCACACTTATTTTCAATTTTATGATCTTAAAAGGTGTCCCAGTGTCCTAGATTATGCGTGTGAAAAGAAAGATTGCTCTGAAAAACATCTGTCACTGGAGATATTTAGGAAAATATTTTCGAATGACGATCGTCCTGTTGTCTCGAACGTCGTTGTTGTCGTCGTCTACTAATTCCGATTTGATTTCGTGTTCCGTCTATCCCGAATTCCTCATTGATCTTGTTATCCAGCCCGACAGTTTGCTAAACTGCTAATTAGACCAGTGTAACAACAACGAAACGGAAACACCGTGCCTTTAAATTCTGATTAACGATGTCTTCATCACAATCCAACTCAAGTACACGGTTATAACTTCTGTGATAAGTCATGATTTATGCGCCCATATCCACGAACTTCAATCAAATTATACATTTTGAAGTTTTTGCTTCCGTCTTGCGGTGATTAAACCCGGCGAGGACGTCTTAGTTAGGAGTGATGATTTTCTACCGGTACCGCGGAAGGGGAAGGAGAATGTATGGTATAATCATTGGGAAATTTGGGTTCCGGTTTCTAATCACCATCTGCTCCCGATCTCCGACAGTTCCATTGTGAAGGTGACAACTTTTGGACCTGTGGCTCCGCTTCTCCCTGACCATTTGAATTTCCATTATTTTCAGTAAATTTCACCTACATGTATTTGTATTATATTTTTCCGTCAGGGCCGAAGCCATAGCATTAGGGAGGTTTCGAAATCAAACGATAAACGTAATTTACGACAACGTTACTTTTCGTACAACACATTAACCAGATTTTGTATTGCATTTTCGGTACAAAATAACGTTGTCGTTAACCTTTATGTTTATCGTTTAATTTCGAAACCTCCCTGTTATTGGCCCTGGTAAGTACGAATCAGGCCATCTCAAGCTACTCATGTTCCTCACTTGGATGGGGTCATTTACTTGCCCTTGCAAAGGCATAAGGCACCACGGCTTACTGTCCCATGCGGCGGACGTATTCTCCTTATTGTGGTGGTGGCAATCTTTCTGTTATTCCGCGACATGCCGTCATAACGGACCCCGGTCAAAAATATATCCGATTTCGGTGGCGTTGTTCTCGGGAGCATACATGTACATGTATATTACATGTATATAACTTCGTTTCCAAAAAGATCTTACAGAAACTTGGTTTTCGGTGTATCGTCTGTCAGTGTTTTATCCTTCTCTGTCCCCTTCATTAGGGAGGTTTAGAAATCAAACAATAAACGTAAACGTTAACGACAACGTTATTTTTGTACCGAAAATGCAATATAGAATCTGGTTAATGTGTAGTATAAAAAATAACGTTGTCGTAAAGTTCACGTTCGTTTGATTTCTAAACCTCCCTATTTTTTCAGTGAAAACGATTGAAAACAGATTGAGATGTCCTCAGTGTGTTTACGCTTGATATCAAGTCACTGCCTTGTCCGAGAATCTATTTGCCCTGCACATCGCAACCTGACGAAATTCGAAGTACGAAAATACGAACTTGGACTTCACTTCCATGACGTAATGTATTTTAGGATATGGTTGGTACCACAAATATCGCCTGCGGCAAGAGCGTCTTTTAGCGTATGACACTAGACCGATAGAGTTACGGTGTATATTAAAATTCGAAATTTATCTTTCGTTTCCACTTCGTAGGTACGAAGTGGAAATTTAAACATTCAAGATGCGCCACAACTCTCTCGGTCTTGCATGACATGCTAAAGACGCACTGGCAGCTGGGACATTTTTGGTACCAACCATCTCCAGAAATACATTACGTCATGGACGTTGAAGTCCAATTTCGTACTTCGTGTTTCGTCAGATTTGCGAAACCTCGCTAATATGATTCACGCTTACGTTGGCGTTCCGGGGGCTGTGCAAAAACTCTTAGGTGAATCATGTCGTAACATTCCTCTTGATGGCATATAAAAAATGCCTTGTCGATCACTGGGTCACCTCAATGCCCTTGTCACGGAGAACGCACTGGCATGATACGTCATTCCGCAGGCGGTGGGGGGGGGGTCGGAAGTTGGGCTGTGGGAAATCATCCACTTTGTATACCTTTGCATTCACATCCGATTTGATATTCGTTCAATTGAGACGACCCCATGTTATTGATAACACGGTGTGTGAAATGAAAAAATTAAGATGTCATATAAACTTAATACTGTATTTTATTTCTTGATAATGGCATTTTACCCGACTTTTCAGGCGGGTGCAAGTTTCAGGAATCCCTGTACATGAACTGTACAAAAATAGAAAGAACGAGCTACTCTTGGGCGCGTACAAAGAGCACCTTTGCAACCTTTCTTAATCTTACAGTATTTTCACTTGTGCTATCGATAAAACCCTTGTTATCCATAGGCTACACCAAAAACAAAAAATCTCAAGCTGATACCCCGCCTTCCTAAACAACACCACCTAGTTGCAACCCGGCTAGCGAGTGAAATCTCCTATCCGGTGTAACGTTTGCGAATGTTCCCCATCTGTGAGTGTTCCTCTTCCATTATAAGGGACACGTAGAGAAACGTGTCGATTTATCTGCCAGAGTTTCCCAAACAATAAGGGGAACCCTGATATATGGGAACACTGGCAAATGTTACACCAGTTGAATGGTGGAAGAGATTAAATCTGGCTGAAATTGCTGGTATAATTTCTTGGAGGGCTATTATATAACATTTTGACGACATTCAATCATTAATTATGACGCATCTCATTATATTATTTGTGAGTTAGCTTGTGCTATCGATAAAACCCTTGTTATCCATAGGCTACACCAAAAACAAAAAATCTCAAGCTGATACCCCGCCTTCCTAAACACCACCTAGTTGCAACCCGGCTAGCGAGTGAAATCTCCTATCCGGTGTAACGTTTGCGAATGTTCCCCATCTGTGAGTGTTCCCCTTCCATTCTAGGGGACACACAGCAGAGAAACGTGTCGATTTATCTGCCAGAGTTTCCCAAACAATAAGGGGAACCCTGATATATGGGAACACTGGCAAATGTTACACCAGTTGAATGGTGGAAGAGATTAAATCTGGCTGAAATTGCTGATATAATTTCTTGGAGGGCTATTATATAACATTTTGACGACATTCAATCATTAATTATGACGCATCTCATTATATTATTTGTGAGTTAGCACATTCAAAAAGAAAATTTGATGAAAAGTTAATATGTACACGTACAGTACACTCATTAGGTATCAAATAAGTGCGATTGGTACAAAATCAATGCATTGTTTTACGTGAAATCGTATTTGTGATCCCTCTGTACATTTAGCATGTTTAGGTCAAGATACCCCGTGTTAAACACAAAGTGAAACATTATAGGCCTACATAATACCATCTAGGGGCCGAGGGAGCAAAATCTCAACAGTTTAGGTGCCTAATAATATCACCTGCCCCACCCTCTCATATGTGAACACGTGTGAATCACAAAAATCACAAAAATCCCCATTTTTCAGGCGAACGCATAGCGTGTAGCATCAGCAAACTACTTCAGCAGTCAGTCAAATTTTGACTGAACATTATTTGAATTTGTTGTGCCGTAGGTCTACATGACTAGGCCTACATGTATGTATAGTATAGCCTTCGAGACCGAAATCATGTTACCCGTTTTCAAATACTTCATATGAACAAAATAAGCCAACTTTACATGTTTTTCAATTCAGTCAAAATTAGTCGTCTCGTCGTGACAAGACTAGATTCCCAGTGTAACATTTTTCAGTGTGGCCCTTGTGCCAGTGTGACATTACAATAGATTGATGGAGTAAGCGGAGACTTGACAATGAGCAACACAGAGAAACACTGATTCTGTTTCCCAGTGTGTTCCGAACAATGGGAATCACACAGAAAAATGGCCGCACTGAAAAACGTTACACCGGCAAATAAGAATTCATTCCTAACACATGTGCAAACATTCCGTGAATATTCATTCTTAGAAACCTGTTTTATGAAATTTGTGTGATATCTTTAAACATTAAAGAAAATCATCGAATCAGCAGCTATTGGAATGAATCCAATTGAAAACGAAGCAAACATGTCAACAACAGTATCGTTCACACAACATGAAAAAGACAACCAGTGATAAAAATCCTCTGAATTTCATAGTCCATGGACCTCTGCAATTCCATGGAACTAGAGAATCCGTGGACCTCTACAATTGAATGGACTACAAAGTCCATGGACCTCTGAATAATTACATGTAATGACATAGTCAATGGACCTGTATGAAAATATACTTAGGTCCTTACATAACACTTGATCAGGACGTACATGTACATAAGTACATGTATATGGACGCTTTTTTCTTTGTTGCAGAAAATTTGATGTCGAAAATATATCAGATATTTCGGACGATTTTTTTGATAGAACATGGCAAGAAGTAGCTAGTGAGGTCAAGGTCAATTCAGACATACCAAGGTCAATCAAAAGGTCAATTTGCCTCTGGAATGTGACGTCACTGTGGCTGGTTCCAAGTGACCTATGGATGGAGATATGTTCAAGAGAAATCGAATGGCACTGTTAATTTACTTCTGGATGGATTTCTTGGAACATTATAAGAAAATAAGTCCTCAATACGTGAAAGTTTTGGCCTTTAAAAGATATGGACATGTGAATAGCATTTGCATATAAAATTCGTTTAATTTGGAATGGAATTTTAACTTATGCAAAGGAATTCTGATTGAGTATTTTGGACGTTTGACTGACAATTGCACAAAATTGTATCACTCTGAGTGAAACTTGAAAGGAATTTTCCTGGCTTAGGTTAGAAAATATAGGCCTAGTGCGAGACCGAAAAAGCCCATCCTAATAAGCTGAAGTCCGATAATGCCAATAATCCTTGATAGGTTTATGGAACAAGTTTCATTCAGTCGGGAATGTTCAAGGTCCCAAATGGGAACAATAATTGCTAATGATCTCACAACCAACGTTGTGTTTACTCTGTGCATGGAGGAATTATACTAAATTCCTCAATACTCTGTAAAGGAATGCACGTTGTGACTTACTAATTTCGCCACATTTAAACCCTAATTGGTGTCGATTTTACCCAACAGGTTCATCGTTTGGAATTTCGGTGAATGACACCCACTTGGTGACAGAGAGGTCACGGATGACACAAATGGTGTCAACAAACTACCTTCAGTCACCCTTCCCTGCAAATTATTCCCCAGGGTCCCAAGGACCTGCCTGACTTGATTTCGAGGTCGTATTCAATGTCACCAAGTAAAGCACTCGATGGACGCCCAAAATCTGCGGATGAATTTTCAAATAGGCCTAGATATTTACTATATATTATAGGTGATATGGTCCTTATAGTCCTCGGATATGACTAGAACAATCAACTGCAACTAGAAATTGGCTTTGCAGCCAATTTGAAGACCGCCACTGGACACAAGCAGAGGTTTCGACAGTCGGATTCCCACACCAGCAAGCTGTTTTTAGGCGATAAAGTCGCAAAAAACCCATCAAATGATTACGGATTGTGCCAGTTAACGAACTTGACCTGTGTTTTATATTGATCTAGATATCCTGTAAGTCTAAAGCTGATGCGTCGCTTACTTTGCTTTTTATCGATTGGAAACCATATGTTGGTCACAGACATTCAGAGAAACTCAGTAAAACCAATGAAGACCGCCACCTATGAGGCGGTCTTAAATATTCCTCGGAGTTTTTTCTTTATACATAATGAATATCACTGTGCTTGGCACATAGAACAGTTTTTTGGCAGTGTGTGCTTGACCGCAGGACACTTAGTGACACAGACGGTAACATATTTACAGCACTTGGTACACGAAGCTGAAGCTGGTTCAAAAATGTTCGGAAATGCTGAAAAAATATCCCTGAATTTGCAAAGGCGGTGATGCCCTTTCATTTAGTCCATTATGAGTGAATGAGTGAGAATTGTGCTCAGCATCTTTGAACCAGAACAGATCTGATAAGTCTTTGAGTCCTGATTACAAAACCCTCGTATATTTCAGTCAGTATTTACATGTGGCGTTTCATGTGCAGTGATAAGTGGTCACTCCTGGAGAAGGCGCGTTCACAGAGCTGACACTGGAAAGGCCTGTCTCCCGTGTGTTTCCTGTAATGTCGTGTAAGTTCGTCTGATCGGGCAAACTTCCACCCGCATCCCTTCCAGTTACAGTGATATGGTTTTTCCCCCGTGTGGGTCCGTAAATGTGCCTTCAGATGAGAACTTTTCGTGTATGTTTTGTTGCAGTTCGGAAATGTACACGTGTGTGTCGTCTGTTTCTTTCGACCCCAGCTACGTCTGCCTCGTTTCTTGGGCTGACCATCGATTGCTGTCGTCTGCTGCTGTTGCTGTTGTTGCTGCGTCAAATTCAATAAATCTGAAAGTTGCGGCGAAGACGGTGGCGTTATCAACTGCTGAATCTGATTTACAGTCACTTTATGAGTGGAATTTGTATAATTTAACATAAAGTCCTGTGTATTGAGAATGGACTGTTGAGATTTTGTGGTCCGTAAGTCCAAGGAGACACACTGGTCGTCCTGCATGTTGTCCGGCGAAGCAGGTGGCGACAAGTTGCCTGGTATAGATAGGTGCGATTGTGACACAAGTCCTAGTGACGTGTAGGTCTGATCCACGCAGTTATTTGGGTATTCCTTCTTGATGTGAATCGAGGAACCATCCATCAATTTATCCTCGTATTTCATTTCGGGCATTTCAATGAAAGCGGACTGGAACGTGGGCAGCGCCTGTGACGTCATACTGGGAGCAGACGACAGCGTGCTGTGCTTCAGCTTGCTCATTGAATCTTCCATGAAGGAATAGGTGACATTTTCGACGCAGTTTTCTCCCGGTGTGTTATTCAAAATGAAGTCGAGATCCAACAGTTCGTCGTAGTCGGCGTCGCAGAAGCGGCTTGCATCGCACTGGTAGATGCCAGATGTCGGCTCGTAGGTGTTGGGTACCTCGGGGACAACCTGGACTGACGTCATCGGTAACGGCTTGTCGTATCCAATCATCTCCTGCTGTAAGAAGTTCTCAACATCTTGCCAGACCTGTGAAATAGAAAATGAAGTGCTTTTTGAGTAATGTGTTAAAACTGTACGATTATCCGGGCCGCCTACGATTGAAATTCTGATCCGTCTCATTGAAGACGAAGTTCATTCATGGTTCCCTCCGTCCGAACTTTACCCCGTCCGAGTCACGAATCTCATCACATATGCAAAATACTTGACCTAGAATAAACCGTCGTCGGCTGGCACGGCGCCCACACATAGGCCTAGCTCTGTTTTTATTTCAAATGCCACCTGTTGTTATGAAATCGATAACATTATATCGATTTTGTGATATCATCATGCCACAGCCGAGATACCATATTAGTAATGATTGGAATGTTTTACTTTGGAATGAAAAAATGTTTATGTTTATACATGTATATTTATTTCATTTGTTTATTTTATATTGTTTATAAAATATATTTTATATTGTATAATTGGGCGCTTGTGACATTTATATGTTTAGGGAAAGGGCTTCTGACGAAGGCTCTAGTGTGTTTTCCTCAATATTTTTAAACCCCTCCGTGTTGTAAGAACGCTGGTCGTTTCCCAGCAGGAAGGAAGGACGGACGAACGGACGCGCCAGACGGTGTTTTGGTGTTTTCACACTAACCCAAAAAACTACTCCATGGTTGTATGAACAGACGTCAAACCCATCATCCCACAGCAGGGGTTTTTACCTCGCTCCTCTTCATCCACACTCACTTTGTGTGCGTGTGTATGAAAGGGAATGAGACCAAAGCCCTGCTGTGGGAGGATGTCAAGCCCTGCTGTGGGAGGATGTCAAACCCGGAAAACTGTCATTCACTGACGCAAGCGGGCATCCTATAATTGCGCCGGGGGCATCCCATACATTTTGAAAACACCTTGAGCTTGGGACAATCTTAGAAATTGCATTAACACCTTGAGGACATTTCTGATTGCGGTTCTTAATTAGGGACTTCCTCAGTTAATTATACCTAATTGTTTCACCGCAAGCAGGGGGCATGCGGTAAAGAATTTATCAAGCGTGTTTCCTATTCATGAAGTCGTTAACATACTTCCCCATAATTTGGTACCAAATGACCTTTAAAAGGATTTTAGTATAAATAAGTGGCGGGAAAGTTTGGATTAGGCTATGTAGGCCTACTTGCGACTTCTTTCAAGGGCTAATGACCAATATAAATACTTTTTACCTTAGAAGTATATGTAATGGAGGAAAACTAGTAAGATTTATATAACTGCATGAGTACACAGCGTGTCGTGAGATATGCTTCCTTGAACTTACTTATTGAATGATTTAATATTGAGGTCCATTTTGACAAAACGTAGTTACATCATAGCAATGCATGTGTTTTACTTTACAATTGTGGTTTTGTCATGTGTAGGCCTAAAAATGTGGCCCAAAATCATTTTAAAAGTGCGGAATGTGTGTGTATACATGTATATACTTTAGTAGTTTTAAATAGGAATAGGGCCTAGTAGGCCTATGAAGGGCAATTCTAGGCCTAGTGTCACAAGGCCTCCCTGATGACAGGCCAATGCCATTCATTGCCAACAACATTTTGCAGTTTAGATCGCTGCAATCGTGCCAACCATGCATAGATTATCGCTTCCTTTTTGTGAATGAAGCAATGTAGTCAGTAGTAGGGTTAGATCCCGTGAAATGTAGTGACCTACAATGTAGACCCCTGGGCCTAGGCCTACACGGATTCCTACGAAACCGCAATGAAAATGAAAATAAAGTAGGCCTACATGTAGGCCTAATAGTGATCTTGGAGGAATTATACATGTACTTCCTCCAAGTAGTGATAAAGGATTTTAATCTAGGCCTACTCCTTTGTCAAGGAAAATGTCAAAAGGGGCCACAACCGGAAGATCCCCCGACCACCTGCAGCACCCGGCATCTGATCAACAGGTGTGAAAAATGACAGATTCAACAATCAGAAATGTCAGAATTCGAGACTTACGCTTTGAATATCCATATTCTCCTCAAATTTCGGTAAGAATGCCGAAGAGAGGTTTGTTGACGTCAATACTGGATCCACTACTTGGCTCATGGTGAGCTTTTTCGGTTTGCATGCGCTGTGTTATCTGCTGAATACGCTCCTGATGTTGTCACTTGTGAATTTCTACGATATCTGAGAACTCACGAGGTCTGAATGTAGTTTTCTTCCCGCATAAATCCAATAGGCTGATAACAAAATTACCATAAGCAGGTCAGAGGTCAGAGCGCTGATTCATTTCCCGGCCTGGCATTTTGATTGGCTAAGCGCTCCTGGGGCCTCCGCACTGTACGTACTTATTATTCATGAGCAATTCTATTTTTAGACCGAGTATATAAAGCAGCCAAGCCGACACAACATGGCGCATTACCGAGTCGTGCGAGCTGGAGAAAGGATCGATCGCTTCGTTGCCTTGGTTCATTCACAACAATAACATTGCATTCATAATAACCATGCGTCATCACAGCACTCGGGAATATTCGGGCCGCGTATTTCGCATTCCGATCTGTCATGGGCTTTTGTTATGATAAATTTCATTGGTTGACGAACGTCACCGAGTCGGGCACCGAGTGTGGCTTCGAGATTTCTGGGTCACAAGCTGTTCGGGATACCAGGAACCGATGAGTAATTCCTCGCACCATTTCTAAATAAAGATTGGGTATATAAAGGCCGACGAAAATTTTGCTCGTGCCAGATGAGAGTTTGACACAGTCATGTTCACATAAGGATAAGGGGATATTGCGACACTATTTGTCTGAAAATAATGATGGATTAAGAATGGCGATGACTGCTCCAACTGAAGAAGCCATTTAAGATGGGCGGTGCTGGATTCAGTCATCACCATCCCGCAGGGCTTCAGCGGGGGGGGGGGGGGGGNCGTCAAGTGCCGAATATAACAATACCAGGGCCTACATAGGCCTACTTCAGGCCTAAAGATGAATATGTCATTGTCATAGGCCTTCTCAGTGAAGTATCGTTTCGCACTGACAACAAAACATCGGGGCGATTCCTCAACAAGGACTATTTACCTAGAGGTCCATGTCCTAGATAAATTTCATTTCGAGGCCCTGGGGCGGGGGTTCTTAACTGAAGGGTACACATGCACTTCGTTCCGCGAACCAAATTTTGCTAATGGGACGCTAAAAGCCAAAGGCCTACTTCAGAATCAGAGAGGGAGAGGTGCATGTTGCATTTTCGGAAATTTTTTTTCTAGGCCCTAATTGAAGTAGGCTTACAAGAGTTCCTAATGCTCTCTACTGATGAGTGTTGATTCAGAGTTTTGAATCAAATTGAATCTTCAAGAGGAAAGAAAAGAAAGTGAAACTGAACGTAACTTTTTTGCCAGTATGAGAACGAGGGTTATGTAGGCCTACATATAATATTCGTAGTAGGCCTAAGTCACGAAGACGTGGCCTGATGATAAAAAAGATGTTCAACATAGTGGTGATTCGGTTGGCTAGAGAAAAATTGTAGGCCTATGGTCTTAGCTTGCCACTGGATGCACAAAGTGTCAAATCAACGGAAGGTCGACAGTGGTGTAGTGAAGATGTCCGACGTTTGTTACCACTGTAGTCATGAGGTCGATACCCATCGGTGGTATGCATGTGATAGCGAGTGGCCCGGTTTCTCCCTGCCCTGCTTTCAAAGTCTAAAAAGTCGGTCTTAAGAACTGATAATGGGGAGGTTTAGAAATCAAACGATAAACGTAAACTTTACGACAACTTTATATTTCGTGCTATACATTCACCAGATTCTATACTGCATTTTCGGTACAAACATAAAGTTGTCGTTAACGGTTACGTTTAGCGTTTGATTTCTAAACCTCCCTAATATCATATTTCACGCTCAACTAAAACTCCCAAGTCAGGATCGAAAATCAGGTCTATTAGGGGCAAAATATCGGCGAAGGAGGAGATACATTGCTGAATTCCATCCAGCTCATGGCATTGGAACTTTCCACGCATTCCCACTCCAGATTAAGAATGTGAATATAAGATATCAAATTGATAGACCAAAAGTCATGTCCACCCACTCATAGGCCTATTGAACGGGAGCAGGCCTTCTGAGAACAAGCCAATATCTCGGGACCTGCTCCACTAAACACTTGTTGGCTGGCTACTTATATTATAAAAGCGTCCTGTTCTAAAAATATCCTGCCCTACATTCCCAAATCTCGATCAATAACGCGTTATTTGACATTCATACGTGAAATTATAATTGACCTACATATAATCATAGCGAGAAATGTAAATACAGTTAAGAGTAACATGCATTGTACAATTTGTGAGTAAAAGTTTATTTTTCACGAGATTGCTGCGAACTATGAGGAAACTTTCAGTTGTCGTTGGTTTATATTCTGTCCGACCGTACAGCAATGGAAATAAGTTCTACCCTTAGGTTTTCATACCTTAGGAATTGAATGGGCTGATTACTTTTGATGTGAGATGTTGGGATCATGGTAATATCGATATCACGAATTTGATATTTTCAGATAACTTACCATACTGTCAACTGAGCAACATGAAACAAGTCTTAGCTCATGCCTACTTATCCAAGGACTGGACTATGTTGAAATTCTCAGCCTCGAGTGTCCGGGTGTTCGAAATATCATGAGATTTTGATATATCAAACTTGATAATTTGAAATATCTCTGCCTGTGGTAAAGGTAGAGGCATGATATCACCCATATTTAGATTATTGAGGATGCCCATTTCGATTATGCAATGACCTTGACGATCAGAGGTCAAGGTCAAGGTCAAGGTCAGAGGTCAAGGTCGAACTTGAAAAATTTGAAATATCTCTGCCTGTGGTAGTGATAGAGACATGATATCACCCACACTTTAGGTTATTGAGGATGCACATTTCGATAATGCAATGACCTTGATTGTCAGAGGTCAAGGTCAAGGTCAAACATGAAAAATTGTAATTTCTCTGCCTGTGGTCGAGATAGAGACATGATATCCCCCATACGTAGGTTATTGAGGATGCCCATTTCGATTATGTAATGACAATGATGATCAGAGGTCAAGGTCAAGGTCAAACTTGATAATTCGAAATTTCTCGGCCTTTGGTAAAGGTAGAGGCATGATATCACCCATACCTAGGTTATTGAGGATGCCGATTTTGATTATGCAATGACCTTGATGATCAGAGGTCAAGGTCAAGGTCATACTTTGATAATTTGATATATCTCTGCCTATGGCAGAGGTGGAAGCATGATATCACCCACTATTAGGTTACTGAGGATGCCCATTTTGATTATGCAATGGCCTTGATGATCAGAGGTCAAGGTCAAGGTCAAACCTGATGATTTGATTTGAGCACATCAAAATGGCTCCCAGCAGGCTGCCTGTCATGTCTGTAAGGTCCTCTTAACAAGCGGGAACCATCAGACATTTACAATGTCATCTTGTTTCGAGCAGATTTTGGTAGGAAAATGGCAAAAAGTCGCAAAATGGCCGAAGGAGTTTTTGAACCCCCCCCCCGCCCGCCCCACCAAATAGGTAGCTCCGGCCCTTTCTGGGTGATATTACTTAAGTACATGCACATGTCGATTTCGTTACTGTGTGCTTGGAGAGTCAGTATAATTCCTCCAAGCTGTGTGGAAATCCCTTTTCAGAAGTGCCGGTGTAACATCTTCCGTATATCAGTGTTTCCCTTTATTATTTGGGAAGCGCTGGAAGACAGATCGACACGTTTCTCTGCGTGTCCTCTATTGTCAAGTCGCAGCCGTGCAATTTTATTCCGTCACTCATAGCAGGGGAACTCTCACAAATGAGGAACATTAAAAAACGTTACACCGGCGATGATAAAAACCCTTCAAATGAGGTTTTGAGGGTCAAATTGAACAGCATGTCGCACGCGGTGACCTCATGTCCAGATTTCTTTACAACCATTGCAAAATTAGCGAATTGTTGGCACCGTGTTCCCCACGCCAACGCTAAGTAATGATTACTGGTTTTACGCCAATGAGTGGATGGTCTCTCTCAGGATGGCCGATGTCTCCCGTCTGTTTGTATTTGGTTTCTTGTTTTCGTAACTTTGTTCGACTCGAGCTTGTCCCATGCGAAGACAGGTTGGCTTTCCTGACACACACGCTTGGGCCCTTGTTTACAAGAAAACTGAGCCACCGATCCGTTTGTTTGCTAATTGAAGTGTTTGAAAAACATCCTCGGACAAACGTCGCAAATTCGACGAGCTTGCGTGGACACGATGTTGACAGCGGCGTTTTCACTGTCCTCTCACTGTTCGGCTTGGTCAATCCTTGGAGGAATTATACATCAAATTTGCGTCAGTATAATTCCTCCAAGGTCAATCTTTGTCAAGTTAACAATGTCAAACCAATGATTACTGTTCGATGACTGCTCAGTAGTCAGAACTATGTTCCCCTGCCCGGGGGGTGTAATAAATGGTCAAATTGAAACGTATGATTTTAGCAACAACATTTTTTTCCGGTTGGCATTCGACTTTTATTGAACCATCAAATTTGCGGTGTTGGAAAACAATAGGGAGGTTTAGAAATCAAACGATAAACGTAAACGTTAACGACAACGTTATTCTCGTACCGAAAATGCAATATAAAATCTGATGAATGTGTAGTATGAACAATAACGTTGTCATAAAGTTAACGTTTATCGTTTGATTTCTAAACCTCCCTATTAATCTGGCTTTCGGTTTGTATCTACAGTGTACCGAACCTGGTATCCAAAGAAGAAACCGGTTTTGTGATGAAAATAAATGTACACGTGGTGACATGGCAAATCGCATCGCCGCAGGTCTCCCGTTTTTCACCGATTCTCGTTCATTCTGCGATCATCATGAAATCGGCGCACGCTTTCGTGTCGCGTTTCGTGGCCTTAAGTACGGATAGCTAATTCATGCATTGCACGGTAATGTACTGTACGTTACTCGCGGCTAAATTCAATTTGCCTCCGGCAGTAGGTGGGAGGATGGGGGAAGTATGATCAAATTACTATAAAACATTATTTCCATATTCAGCGTTTCAGTCTGAAAACGCATTGTGACACGTGATGGTCATATATTTTTTTCTTCCCATTGTTTGTCAGATATGTCAGCGGTATTTTGTCCTTGTCTGATGACCTGCGGATAATCGGCTAAAGAGGTGCGTTGGACACTGGGATTGGCCCTTGTATACTGGTCAAAACATACATGACTGTGCAAGTGAGATGCACATCCGTACCAAGGACACGTAGTCGTAATATACGTGTACGTAGAAGTTGCGGATCTCAAACACTCTATCATGAAATTTACAGTCGGATAATTCTTGTACGATCAAGAGGAGCTGCGGTTTCCTCCTGTGAATATGACAAAACCGTATACAAAAGGCCTACTCCCACTGAAGCCTCCTTTCCAATCTAGCGTTTCCCGCCGCGGTTTGCGGCGAGTGGTGCGGTTAAACAGGCATTGGAATGATTAACACGCAAAATATTTGACTAAACCATCAACGAACTCTCCAAACTCTGCGCAAATTGCACCGCTCACCGCAAAATGCGGCGAAACCGCAGTGGTGACACGTAGTTGTGGAAACGGATCTTTACCAGTGTATAAGACTGTAGGTCAAAGGATATGATATGATGATCGCTGTTGTTGCCACCTGTGCCAAAAACACCTGGATTTTCTGACAATTGAAATTTGATAATTGAACAACAGCAGGCTGGTGTGTCAGGAATCATAGTCCCCCTGGAATCAAAGTTCGGTTTTATTTTTCAAAGAGGGACTAGGATATAATGGCTATAGAGACCACAATTCGAACATAACCATAAAATAGGAGACTAAATTGTGTCGCGGACTTGCATCCCTAGGACTTTCTCCTCTGCATGGTATTCCGTCTTGTTGCTAGGTTGGAATTAATAGGGAGGTTTAGAAATCAAACGATAAACGTAAACTTTACGACAACGTTATTTTTCATACTGCACATTAACCAGATTTTGTATTGCATTTTCGGTACAAAAATAACGTTGTCGTTAACCTTGACGTTTATCGTTTGATTTCTAAACCCCCTATTTCCCCGGCCGGTATTCTTTAAATTGAACCACACACCAATTTGACCACACTTATCTTTGATTTTTCGATCATAATCATTCTGAGAACATCAGGTGTTCTTAGCACCCCTCACTCAATGATCATAATCGTAAAAGTGTACAAAATTCCTTCCCGATGGCGATCTTACATTATTTCTCGTCACGACAGGAGTTCAGTAATGTCATCACGACCTGGCCTCGTGGTCGTGGGCAGAAAACATGTTAACGGGCCGTCGGGAACAGTCCAAAAGAATGGAACCCCTCCGTGTTTACCTAAGTTATAATCAACATAAGGCCACAATTATTTTATTTGTTGTTTTACGGATTTTTTCCCTGGAAATCCCTGACAGGAGGGAGGAAAATAAAAATAAAAATAACCTTTTCATTTGGTTTTCACGGAAACCTTGACAGGAGGGTGGAAAATAAATATAAAAATAATTGTAATTATTTGATTATTTTTATTATATTTGTCAAAGCATGTAACAGGCGGCTATGAAAAAAATAAAAATGTACAAAAATATAATAAAATTCACTCAATGAATGGGAACGAGAATGATTGTTACAACCGCTGTGAATTATTTTCGTCAGACAAGGTTCGACCAGCCTGTCGGCGGTAGAAAAATAAAGCGTTTTTTTCCCATTATTTTTATTTTTATTGATCGGATAATCAGTTTGTGGGCGGCGGCAAAAAAATAATGCCATTTTTTCAATTATTTTTATTTTCCAAAATCGGAAAAAAAAGTGCGGCGGATCCGTAAAACAAGAAATAAAATAAGTGTCGCCTAATGACAGATAAATGCCATCTTAAAACCATTCGATTGATGAGCGTGAGAGTGTTTATGTCCCCAAAATGCCATATATAGGTTTGCCTTCAATGTTCATTACTACAGGTCTGACGCAAGTCAACGTAAAGTGGTTCATCCAGGCGTAAAATGCCGTCAACAAGAAATATACCTACTTCAGAGTATTCCATTCAGTATTGTACTTAGTGTTGTCAATGGGAAAGGTGACTTAGCGTTTAGTGTTAAAAAAAGATTTAGTTCGTTGAACTCGGAAATGGAATTTCATTCACGACATTCACCCATGGTCGTCAAACGTCGTCACGAAAACATCCGTCGTAACATCTCGTAGTCGGGACCTGTTTATTTTTGTGGGTTTTTTGCTTTTGTCATCCATGTTTTCTCATAAGACACTACATGTAGATATATAACTATGTATATGTACGTGTATTCATGCACATAAAACGTGTAAACTATTATTGAAACTATTATTATTACATGTACATGTATTATTATTATTATTAAAACTAATTTATTTGGTACAAAAAGTTAAGCGGCCCATACACGTGCAATTTTATTGCACAATTTGGGGCCCAAAATGGGGTCGCGTGCCTCTGGCATGATGGATAGAAGAAAGATTGGCAAAATATTGCCCATTTTGATCCTCATATTGTGCAATAATATTGATCGTGTATGGACTGCTTTAAAACTTAAACATGACTTTAGGGGCTGTTGCATCGTGAGAACATCAGGGGTTCTTAACGCCCCCCGCTGGCTCCCTTCGTCACCGCACACGTTGTGCGGTGACGAAAGGAGCGAGCGCT
>NMRB01001808.1:0-17157 GCA_002633025.1 Notospermus geniculatus | reverse complement strand
TGTCAGTAATTATCTATGCATAACACGAACCGGCTAATATAAATAATGATCCCCTTGAAAGACAAAAATCGACTGGGTTTTCATTGTGAAGGATGTAGAAGTGGTAATTGAAACCCAACACTAACGAACACCGGCAGAAAAATGAAAATAATGAGTGTTACGTACAATGGAACAGACGATGAGCCATCCGGTAGTGGTTTGGGTTTTTGAACGTTTTGTTTTTAAGCCTGGTTCTGCTAGTTTGCCTGTTTGTCTGGCGAATGTTTCGACTATTCGCAAGATGCCTGGGGAAGGCGCACTGAAGACGAAGGGTGCTGAGAGAGGGGGTGTGTGGGGATGGCCCAAACTGGTTCCCAGAATGCATTTCGCTCCACAATATGGCGGTCGCTAATAATGCCTCTGGAAACAAACGCCCTCTTCACTTCTGCAAGGTTCTTGCAAAACCACTTTTCAGATTAAAATATTAGCGTCAAACGCATCCAATGACTTCGATAATCGTTATTATTTCATTCTATAGCCACAAACTGGGATAATATGGAGGAAAACATTAATTTGATGTTAGGAATTTTGCGCACTACTTTGCGCAGTTTCGAGCAAATGCCGTGAGCCGTCTCGGCGCTCGACCAATCAGAGGCCAGATACTCGGCACATGATCTCCGTGTTTGTAAACATTGACACGTGCTACTGTTTTGACAGCGTGGATCCGATTTTGGAGAGATGTGTGAAAAGATACGATGAACAGTTGATTTTAAGACCAAAACAGCTTGAATGTTTGAACTTTCTGGCCAAAGAAAATAAGGATTGTTGAGAGGCATCCAAAACACTTGTAATTCAGCGTTTTCACTTGAGTTTCCAGTGCTGGCAGCCCAATCGTGGGCGCCGCGGAGGATATGGAAATAGTTCGGCCGTATGTTGGCAGAGTCAGTATAGCGTAACGTAGTGGAGCACTGACCTCTGCGAAGGAGTGTGGGGATGGCCTTGAGCGGACATAATTAACAGTGAGAAAAGCTATATTTCAACTTTTGTACATGTTCGTGTCTTTCCATTTTGTACTCACCGGCAGGCGTATGACTGAATCCAACAAATCACTTTGCCAAGGAGCCAAGCTATACGTCGCTGTCTNACAAAAAGTCCATGAAAAAACAAAGCTTTATCGTCAAGTTTTCCCCGAGAACTCGGTTAATGAAGTGTACAGTGCAGTGCTTTCTGATTCGATGGGCGCTACACATCTTCAAATGCACATATCTGACCGAGCTTTTTATATTTCCAAATTGTCCATTTCTCCTCAAACCCCTGACTACATTCCTGTATAATCTATTTGGCACTCAGGGCCATATTCATAAAACGCTTCTAAGCCTAGTTGACAACTAAATTGGCCTGTAGTTGGCTACAATGCATAAAACATCATCCCCTACGGAACCTATGACCTTAGTGTCCCCAAAGTAAACGCTCAACCCATTGAAACTGACATATTGTGGTTTTGTGGTTTGGCCGTCTCCCCACATTCTAGTTCACAACTTTTTTCTAGCTGGCAACTAGTTATGCCCGAGCCACACGGTCCAATTTAATTTGACCAAAAAAGTTTGAACAACAAATTTAATCGTGTAGCACGGGGAAAATTCACGAATTTGACCAACCAAATTTCGAAATCCAAAATCGTTTTGGATAGAGCCCGTCCTATTTTTCTCCTACGATTTGATCAAATAATTACAAATCGTACCGTCTGGCACGGGGAAATATTTTTATTGTCCGATTAACACCTTGTTCACGGTGACCAGGGGCCGTATGCATAAAGCATCTTAAGTGTAAGATTTTCCTTATCTTTTGTTTGGAACAATAGTTTAAGGGAAATTTTACACTTAAGATGTTTTATGCATACGGCCCCTGGCCTTTTGTTATGAATAGCTATAGATGTCATTTTCACGGCATTCGGAATATTTTGTATGGTTATGTCATCTATACTGCGCCTCTCCTTGACTCAAAATTCGGAAAGACTGATAAAAAATCCACCGTGTGGAATGGGAGGGTCGAATGGAAAAATTTGACCAAAAAGTTTGATAGAAAAATTGGATCGTGTGGCTTAACCATAATGAATAGAAAATTAGATGTCAACTAACAAGAAGGCAACTAGTGAGTTAGAAGCCAACTATTCCCCAGATACCAACTATTTTAGCAGCCTTTTATCAATATGGCCGACTCAGAATTTCATATTCGATAGATTTTCCCTATGCTCGAAGCACTGAGAAAAGTCAACTTCAGCTTTCCTTTGGCTCAAGTCCCACCCCAACTGTGCAAACCACTGCGTACAATAAACGTATGAGTATTCTGAGGTACATGTAATAGGATAATTATTCTAAATCTTATTCTAAATCTAATTGCATAATAGTAGTTTGTTCCGCCAGACCGTGGAGCTTTTCCATGAGGTGTATCTATTTTTAACGCTCGGAATTCCATGGCTGACGTGATATTATGATGGGTTCCCCAGAGCTATTTATAGAATTTCCCGCGATTCTGCCCTGGACCTCTTGACCAGTGGCGCCGGCTGGTTGAAGGTAGATGGTACTCATAGTAGCCTAATAGCCGGTTCCCTCTAGAGTCCCTTTAAGGTTCCTTTTCCTATCGTCTGCTGACAGATTCCTTTCCTTCTCTTACAGAGACAGCTGAACAAACGGTTAGAGAAACGGATGGAGGATTTATTCTCCAGTGAACTCTCAGAACATTCTGATGATGAAGGGATAGACGGGAAGCAAGTGGAAAGAAGACAGGGGGTAAGATTAATCTAATTTTTCGTACTGTAATTGCTTGGTAAAACCAGCAAGACACCAGGCGAGGTCCAGGTTGCGTCACGGGCATGACATCGCACAGGTCACGTTCGTGACGCAACTAATTAGCAAATAGTGCACTAATTATGAATCACAACGAACTTAATTAATACCAGGGGCATAGAAGGACACAAGCCTGACATGATGCAGGGTACTTAAAGGTGCTCTAGTTCGAATTGTAAACATTACGGTGTGGCACCTATTGTCAACTTCTGGTACTAACAAATCAGATAAAATCGAATTAAATCTCGCCTTTCACAACTTATTGTTTGTTTTTGAGCGTAAAATCATAAATATATTTCAGTTACAAGAATATTTATCAAGATAGATATAAAAATCGATAACATTAATGTTTTGGTATAAACGGTGCTGCCACCTGTCCGAGGAAAAATAACTATTAAAATAACTATTATAATCGGATTGTGACAGTAAGAACGTTGTCTACTGTATCACCTGTACCAGATGCCCTACAGTCAACCAGTACGTCGGACAGACCATGTGTTTCCGGAGAAGGAGAAGGATGAACAACCACAAATCCAACATCCGGCGGGGGATAGATGATGACCGTGACTGCTCATTACTCTATACCCATTTTAAACTGCCGGGACATTCTATCGAGGACCTGATGTCCACCATTCTGGAGACATGTGCAGATGAGACGACCCTCCTCAGTACAGAGTTGAAATGGATGTGGACCCTTAAAACTATCACCCCCTCAGGCCTCAACACTAAACACTAGGTGCTGAGTTTCTGATAACCTCGCAGCTTCCCCTTAGTGTCAGGGCCAAAAAAGATTTGGCATGGGGCCCCAGATGGGGTCCTTCCCCCCCCCCCTCTTTTCTTTTAATAGGGTCGTTGCTTTGGAAGACTGTAGCTCGGGCCGGGGGACAGGGGTCCTTTTTCTAGGCCTTGTCTTCCATTGCTCTTCTCCTATTTGGTTCGCTGGTCAGTGCTTTGCAACCCCTCTTTTCCCATTAGTAGACCCTTTTCCTTGGAGGACAGGGTTCCTCTTTTTTAGGCCTTTGTCTTCGTCCATGGTCTGTTTCTAAATTTTCGTTGGTCAGGTTTTGTAGGTGCTGTTCACCTAGGCTTTCTTTCTTTACTGTTGCCCCTTCATTTCTTATTATCTCTTTCTTCATTTCTTTTTCTAGGCCTAATTTTTTATCACTTCCTCATTCATTTGTTTAATATAAATTACTCTTACTATAGTCTTGGGGTATTGTACTGTTAGTATAATTATACTGTTAGTTTAATTCCTCCAAGCTACAATGTATATTATACACCCTTCCTTTCAGCCTATTCAAGCCTTACATTCACTAATTACATTTCTGTTAGGTTGAGCAACCACTTTTTGGGGCTTGTATTCTTTCCTTAATTGCTGTCACGTCCTGTTTGGATGGGATACTTCTAATCTACATTTGGGTTTCAGCTCAGACTGTTCTAGAGTTTCGGATTGTAAAGTTCCAGCCTGAAGAAGACCCCGGTTGGGGTCGAAAATTCGCAAACACTCTGGAAATTGCCTTTTTATTTATCATATTATAATCAACCATGTAAATAAACAAATCGTAATGTTTACAATTCCAACTAGAGCACCTTTAATGGTCCTTTGGTGCCATGAGTTGCAGAGACCGCATTGAACCCGGGCACTGAACAAGTAACAAAATATCCTGAATTTTACCGTGGACTTGCCCTTTGGTCCATTGCAGTAAGCACCAAACCCGTATTTCTTCTCATTTTCCAGTCGACAAAGGGTGTCACAACCCTTCTAGATAACTACGACGAACATGGAGAGAAGAGAGGAATGCCTCCTCGCGGACGTCAACGGAAATTGGAACCAATTACGAAGAATATACCCCAAGAACCTACTCAGAATGGTGCTCCAAATGGTATCCCTGCTCAACAGCAAATCTTGCCCAATATAGGTGAAAGGCAAAGCTCAAGTGACAGCGGAGGACGGCCAAAGTTTAAAAAGAGTGTGGCCATGTGTGAAGACGAGCCAGAGATTTTAAATAAACACGAAATCGAAAAGAAAACGGTTGTACAAAAAGAAACAACGGAACCGGAAACGCCTGTTGCAAGTTCTGTGCCGGCGCCGGAACCGGAAATGAGAAGTTGGAGGCGGAAAAGTCTATACTTGGCGACGAGGTTGACCAGGAAGTTCAATATCTCACGCGAGAGCAGACAGACATGGACAATGAGAGTTTTAGTTCGTTAGAGGTAAGCCCGGTGCCGACCCCGATGGTCTACAGACCGGAAACCCGGGAGGCGCAGCGTTACAGCTATGATGAAAGAGTGGAGCGGATTTTAAAACGTTCGATGAACGTGAAAGTACCAACAGATTCCAAGATACTTAGGGTTTATATCAGCTCAGCATTTACAGGTAAACTTTCTGTTTTATATGGTTTCAACATGATTTATTTTCTAAAATGTGAATTACTTGGGAGTGCATGTCCAGATACATGTACATTGCACATGACTGGGCATACATCGTACGTCATGTTAAAGCATGGAATCTACCTGATTTTGCTTTGCGACTTGCTTTGCAACTACTGGGCACTCAATTTCAGTCGGGAATCGCTCGGCGACCGGTATTCCTTGCGATCGTATTGAATCGGTAGCAGGTAGCAGGTTGCAAAGCAAGAAAAAGTGGCAAAAGCAAGTCGCAAAGCAGAAAACCAGCAGTGAATTCCTAGCTTAATGTCGCAATGCTGGAGGCTCTGCTTCAGGTATTTTTCTGTAAAATCTACTGTCTTTTTAAAAGTGTCGTTATGATATAGAGTAGTGTGCAAAAATATTAGAACACTTGGCAAATCTTAAAGATAATGTATCACGACTTCATTGTTTACATTCAATGTTTGTAAACATTGATGTTTACATTATGTTATTTTGGACTTTTGGGAGATGCCAACCCCTCAAATTGAATACTTACGGTATCAAAAGAAGTTCTAAAGGGGCATGTCACCAACAAATTGCTCATAAGACAAAGAAAGACTGGACCCAAACAAACAAAATGTAAATAAACAATGATTTTCGTGGCCCGCGAAAATACCCGTATTGTTTTTTTTGTCCCAGAGCCTGGATTTCATTTCCTGCCATTGCAAAAGGTAAAGGCAGAGGTACTGAGATTGTATCACCTGCGAATTTTCCATTTTACTCTGATATTTAGTATGGCCCCCTTGGCAGCAGTCACAGCAGCGCATCTTTCCGGCATTGTGTCTATGTATTTTCTAAGAGTTTCAACCCCAGTGTTATTCCACGCTCTCAGAAGCTCATTCCAGAGAGTTTCCTTAGAGTTATTCAACATTTCCAAAATGCAGTATGTTCCCAAGAAATTGACACAGGTATCATGCAGGTGTCTCTGGAACATTCATTATGCAATATCAGTATGGTTGAAGGTTCTATTAAAGGAGCACGGTATTGGATCTCAAATGCGTTATTTGACTGCCGACGTAGAGGGAGCCACCTCAGGGCCGTATTTAACTTTTTGGTCCAGGGGGGGCAGAGGCCTCTCAGGGGGGGCAGAAGACCCCTTTTTGCTGTTTTTTTGCCCAAAATCCGCATGAAAATCACGTTTTTTGGTTGGCTCAGGGGGGGCAACTGCCCCCTCGCCCCCCCCTTTAAATACGGCCCTGCACCCAGCGGTAGTAAGACGAACTACAAAAATGCATTACAAAATGTACGCAGTAAATCGGGTCATTCGCCGAGACGTAGTCAGACCCCTGGGTTGGAGAGTGGAGCGGTGGCGCTGGCTGTCGAGAAAAAGTGGCAATACCGGGCTCCTTTAATAAAAGAAACGATGGTTTCATGGCTACAGTGGGTCATTTCATTGAAATAGTCCGGACGCAGAGCCGAAAAGTGTTTCTTTTTGAATAACAGCATTTTTTTTTCCAGTTTTAATATATTTGGAGGGTGTGGGATCGGAATCCGTCGAGTGCCACTTTGGCCCCCTTGAGCGTTTTGAGAAATTCGCGTTTCCATGGCAACGGATAACGATTTCAATGAATTTTGTTAAATGCCGATTATTTCATAAAATAAAATAATACTTCGTTTTCCAGTTCATGGCAAGTGTTTAATATTTTTGCACACTACTGTACGTTGTGCTTTTCTTTTCTAAGATTCTGTTGGAGAGCGGAGTCGTATGATCCAGATAGCTTATCCAGAGCTAAAGGAGTACTGTAGGAACCGAGGGTATGAGTTACACATCATGGACCTTCATTGGGGGATGGCCGACTGGGTGACGGACGACCACACCGGACCAGAGAAGGCCATGCAAATACTGGAATCGTGTATGGATGGTGCTAGGACTATTTCATTCGTGGTAAGTCAGCAAGGCCTATGTCGTAATTTTCGGCCCCACTGGCAATGAAAGCATACTGATCGCACACGACCGAGAAAAGGGTTTTTGTCAAATGTACATTATCACCACTGGTGGCAAGTTAAAATAAGCGGGGAATCCACGTGTGATTTTCAACCTGATTTTGCTTTGCAACTGTGCACTCAATCGTGGTCCAGCTGGACGTGATTTCCAGCAATGGAGAAGATGTGCTCAATTTCAGGTCGGCGACCGGTATCAGTTCATTGCGATTGTATTCAATCGCAGGTAGTAGCTTGCAAAGCAAATCGCAACGCAGAAAATCAGCAGTGGATTACGACCGCAAGGAACTGATACCGGTCGCCGACCTGAAATTTATCACGTCTTCGCCATTGCTGGAAATCACATCTAGCTGGACCACTATGGCGATCGAGCGCCCAGTTGCAAAAAGCAAGTAGCAAAGCAAAATCAGGCTGAAAATCAAAATACTGGATTTCTAGCTTTAGTCTCATTCCCTTGATCAAACATAGCACTCCCCAAGCAGATGTCTTATGCCCAGTTTCACTGATGCTACGAATGTCCCGAATCTGAAATTTGTCCAGTTCGTAGATAATTCTCAAACGTTTCTTGCCGTTCTTAAATGATTCTTGGTTGATTCCTAAAACATTCGTACAGTTCGTGTGAGTTCGTCGAGCCGCCACGAAAGTTTTTGTTTGTCAAAAACTTAGCGTGGGACGGTTCACGAATTTCAAATTCGTATAGATCGTAAACACTTCGTAACCCTTTCTTATCGTCCGTAACAGCCTCGTAGTGGACTCTTTTGCATTCTGGGCTGTTCTTGGCCATTCGTGTCTCCCTCAAATTCGTTGACCCACGCCGAAAACATCCCGAAACAGGCCCGAATGTCCCGAATGTATTTTACGAATCAAGTACGAATCGGCCACGAACCACTCTAAAAACTAAAGTGTTAGGTGCAGCACTTAAAGCGGGCTGTGAGTGACTCCTCTTGTAAAGTGATCACTTTCTTAATCTGAAGTGCTGGTTTAACACCACAGGTGAAATTGCCACACTTCTTAGTGCGCACAAGTGAAGTGTGGATTTAACACTAATGCCCGGTTGTTCAGCCTAGGCTCACCTGAGCCTGGCTTATACCTCAAACTCGCGGGCAGTAACTGAAATAACCTGGGACATCCGCCATGTTTTAGTGGGACTCCAAACATGATAGAGTACCCAAGCATGTAGGTGGCAGCACCTTATTTGCGTCCTGACCATCAGCAAGTGGAAGTCACGCTGTATGTACATGTGCATGTAGTCAACTTCTCCCTGATTCGTCCAACACTCGCAGGCCCAGACGAAGCTTAGTCGTCTGTGGTCGTAGATAAACGTAAATGCTCGTGGTTTCTTCGCACATTACTCGTAGCTAGTCGCAGACTGTCGTAGATAGTCGAGGTTACTCTTCAAGACCTACGATCCTGTTCGACTATGTACGACATGGGTGCGACTATATACGAGATAACTTCGACTGACTGCGAATGAAATTTTGTCGCAGGCAAATTTTGAACATTTTGAAAATTTTTCTGCGAGCCAGCGAATTACTGCGAACATAGACGACAGTCTAAGAACAGTTACGAAAAGCTACGATTTTTTCATTCGTCCCTTGTCGCAGACCAAAATTCGCCAGTGGGACACTAGTATTAGATAGCTGTTCCATCGATTAGTCGTACGGGGATGTCCTGGTATAGGGGATTTCTTCCAATTAATGGTTAAAAATAAGGATTAAGTAGCAGTTCCAAAATGATGAGGAATGTCAATAAACACTATATAATGACATATCCATTTGAAATAAAAACACTAAATGTGATGGTACCAAATGCATATTGAACGGAGGGGTGGTAACAGAACAGCCAGTGAAATACAGGGTGACGACTGCGAAAGATGCCAAAGGGTTTGTGCGAGCGTAGTCGGAGGGCGGAGCGATGTCACAACCCTTGGTAGCCAAGATGCGGAAGGTCATACATGTAGTGGTAACAAAAACTATATGTAGTGTTCTGTTTTCAGACTTTCCTCAGCCAAACGTATGGACCTTCCGCACTACCAACAACTATACCAGCAGATGAATTCCAGCTCATCTTACAAGAAGTCGAAAAGGAGTTTGAAATCCAGCGAAGGTTAACTCAGCAGAGGATGGCAGCATTGAAGGAGGCACAGCTGGCGAAACAAAAGGAACATGGCGGTGAAGACGCCGAGGATGACGAGGGGATAGATGCAGGAGACGGTAGGTGTACTTGGTCACAGTACCCAGTAGTGATGCGATGACTTTCACCTTAGAAACCCGTTTCTATTTCATATTCATTATTTGTATCTCCTTATATGTGACCCCTCGCATAACATAAAACTGTTTGGGTTCGGAGATTGTTTGGGCTACTCGCAGGGTACTGATGGACGCCTCCTTTAACATGGGCCATTGAACCATCTTTTTTGAAGATGGGGATTTGGCCTAGTGGTTAAGGCGTGCTGCCCCTTAGTGCTGGCGATTGATGCCTCATGCGAGGGTCCGTGGGTTCGAATCTGGTAGAAGGACGCGATGACTTTCACCTTACAAACCCCTTTCTATTTCGTACCCAGTAGTGAGGTTTCGCAAACGTGACGAAACACGAAGTACGAAATACGAAATTGGACTGCATTTCCATGACGTGATGTATTTCAGGCGATGGTTGGTACCACGAACATCGCCTTGCGGAAAGAGCGTCTTTTAGCGTTTGACGTTAGACCGATTGGGTTACAGTGTATTAAACTTTGAAATTTATCTTTCGTTTCCACTTCGTAGATACGAAATGGAAATTTAAAACTTCAAGATGTACCGTAACTCTCTCGGTCTTACATGATACGCTAAAAGACGCTCTTGCAGCAGGCGATATTTGTGGTACCAACCATCTCCTGAAATACATTATGTCAAGGAGATGAAGTCCAATTTCGTATTTCGTACTTTGAGTTTCGTCAGATTTGCGAAACCAACCTCACTATTGTCAGGCACCAGTCACCTAAATCTGACATGTCTTAAAGATAATGTATCACGGGTATTTTCGTGGGCCACGAAATTCATTGTTTACTTACATTTTGTTTGTTGTCCAGGCTTTCTTTGTCTTATGAGTAATTTGTTGGTGGCATGCCCCCCTAGAAATTCTGTTGATTCCAAAAGTATTCATTTTGGTGGGTTGGTATGTCCCAAAAGTCCAAAATAACATAATGTAAACATCCATGTTTACAAACATTGAATGTAAACAATGAAGTCGTGATACATTATCTTTAATACATGTACATGTACATGTATTTGGTTTCTGACAGAAGAACGAGTCGTCAACGTTGCCAAGACTGCAGAGAAAACAGTGAGGTTCTCTGTCGGGGATCTGAAGACATCAAAACAAGGAGACGGATCAGCTGATGGGACTCTACTCACACAATGGTACCAGCTCGATGAGAATACCGTGCCGCCAGTATATCGGTTACAGAAAATCAGGTATTTACCGTAGAGTCGGTTCTATAACATCAATGCATTATATGCCAAAGTACCACCCCAGCTCATTACTATGCCAGAACGCGGTTTCGTGCCTGCATTGATTGACCAATGGCGCACAGGAGAAGAACTGGTCAGTTTCTTGCGAATAAAACGTGAGGTGATGGGATGCCGCTCGGCCTATGTTGTCAGTCAAATGCCGCAGTATCAATAAGGAATGCACCCACCACCCATGCAAAATTCAAAGCTTTTGTCGACCACGGACAACACTGCCGTGGAGTTGTTGAATGCATGAGAAAATGGATCCCTATTCCATGAAACCACAATCCGTAAATAGCGCCTACTGCTGAGGGCCTATTCAACTCCCTGTCACAAATGTCAGGCCTTCATAACATGTGACCACTACGTAGTAAAATGGGCGTTGCTAATCGTGAATTATGGATTGATGTTATAGAACCGACTCTACGGTATTTCCTCAGGCGCAGCAGTAGCATCTGCACCATGTCTTTTCAAGGAATTCAGGGCTTTTCTAGAGGGAAGACGTACGCTGAGCCATTCGAGAAAGTATTTTTCGTGCATTTGACAACTGAATGCCTTAAGATGGCGTGGTCCTAACTATCTTGAGGCAAGCCCGGTGTAACATTTGTGACCCATCACCACCAAAATGAGTCTTAAGTTGGTCAGAATATGAACCAGAGTGTACCAAAATAACCGCCAGGTTAAAAAGGAAGAAACAGAATCACTCAGGTTTCACAAAAGTCAGACAACAGGCCAAGGTCTTCTGAAATTAACAAATATTTGGTTTCACCCTGCCAACCTCAGAGGGACTTAAGACTTACTTTGTGGTGACAGGTCGCATTTATCAGAGTGTCCGTTTGTGAATGTTCCGCTCTCTGAACTACATGTACCCTATTGAACAGTAATGGTTGCTGAAACTATCTACATTCCCAATACAAAGAAGGAAACACTCAAAACAGGGAACATTGGCAGATGTTACACCAGTTTCCCTGGATTGTAATCTACGACTCGGTTTCTTATACATGTAGAAAGTTCTGGTACTTTGCTATTTTCTGAAGTCATTTCTTCTTAAAAATGAATAACAGATGGGAAAAAAGTTCGGTGCTGGTAATAACTGAGTTCCAATGCCTGGTGCAAGTTGTTGCAAACGATGCCGAAAGACGTCCGACCGCAAAAAATCCGCAACGTGACGTCATAAGATTCTTATCCTTGTTATCTGATAATCTTTTTGACGTCAGATTTTTATTTTGTTAATTTCCAGTACCCATATAAAGGACATTCTGCGTAACGACATCACCGTCAAACAAAATGCTAAAACGTCTTGGCTACGTACCGCCGAAAAGATATTAGACATCTTTCAGAAACATGCCAAGAATCTTCTAACAGACCCGCTGGACCAGCAAAAATACTTCCAATCAGGTACAATTATCAGAGTTACTTTGTCTACTCGAACGCAGTCTCGCCATTTAATTTTGGCCATTGACCATGGCAACACTGCTCAGCCAAGTGACTGTGAGGAGCCACGGTGGTGTAGTGGTTCGGGTCCGTTTCCGACTAGCAGTCAGTGGGTCCCGGATTTGAATCCCACTATGGCCTGAATCTTTGGCGTCTGACGGTTTTGTTGCCTTCCTAGCCTCTGTCTACCCAGATATCCAACATAGAGTACAAAAAAACGACAGAAAAAAATGGTAGCAAAAGTAAAGTCATCTCCGAATTTCTCTGTCTACCCAGGTGTATAAACGGGTACAGGTGTGACAGGAATCAACGTCCTAGGAATGCCAGTCCGCCAAACAATAGCCCGCTATTGTAAGGTTATATTCGAATGGTCATGGTCTCTATAGCCATGGAATGACTTTGATCCCTACCACACCGGTCGGAAATGCTCGGATTGTAGCACTCAATGAGCAAATCATCTTGAGTTCTACTAAAATGTTTCAGGATAGACTGGGTTGAAGTGTAAAGTCGGATGACACCTCCACCGTTGTTGATATCAGACTATGAACACAAACTTTGACTTTTACCATGTTCACGTATCCCCCCCCCNCCCCCCCCCCCCCCCCGTGGGTGCAAGCAGTAAACTGTGCAGAGTTTTTCTGAGAGTAGAAGAGAAAACCTGCGCAGGATTCGGCTGTTTAAAATACACCAACCAATCATCTCGTATAAATTTTGCCTTTACATGTGTCTCACTATTGGAGTGACCATAGTTATAATTTTTATAGTTTAATATCTTTATTTATTCATTCAAATTTATTTATTAGTGCCGCGCTGATAACTGCACTATGGCTTCCCGTTAGTGACCATTCAAAATGAGCCGAGGCAATGCTGGTCCTATGAAAGTATACCCTAAACTCCCACTTACCTGTCCCATTCCTTAACTCAGAAAAAAATGGCTGAGTCCTAAGTTGAAGATAATGGAGTTGGGGTATGATCAGAAACAGTAATGTCCTGTCCACTTACTTGTCCCACTCTCGAGCCTGGCAAAGAATGACAGCGAAGCGATATCTTCAACTTAGGATTTGGTCATTTTTTCCGAGTTCAGGATTGGGACAGGTAAGTGTATTAGTGTGTATCTTCCAGCTGTCCCAGGTTCAACAGTGAAATGCACCCCCCCCCGACCCCCCACGAAAATATGTAGGCCTACCTCCGGATTAATACTTTAAGTCTTCAGCCATACTTTAGCCATACTTTATAATACTTTATCCTCTTCAGCCATTGACAAAGAGGTAGAGGCAGGTATCCTGTATGCAGACACCCCTGATGACCTCTGTCTCTGGCACGACCGTTCCATCACCGACATATACAGCTACCTTGGAGAGACCAAGGCCAAGGCCTATATTGACCTGCGGTCTGATGACGTGCCGGAGGTCGACCCTGCGCGAGCAGAGCTGCTTGAGAACCTGCGGGCGAAGATCACTGAACGGGTGAGTTGGTCCTACTTGGAACATTCCCCCGAATGCGGAGAATCCATTCACGCGAATTTTTAAGGCCTGTTTATACACAGCACGACCGCAACAGCCGCATTGGAATTTTGATTGATCAATTGTAAAATAAATGGGACGGTACACACCGCGACCGCTACCGCGACATGCCGAAGAGATTGCCTCCAGAGTGAATTTTTTGAAATGTCGCGCGACACTTTTTTCATCAACCAATCAGATAACAACATTCAAGTGACGTCACTGGTGCACCGCGGACTTCTTCACGCGCGAAAATAGGTTTTGATAACTTGACTGCTCTCACCCAAACACAATGACGGGCCTGTGCTATTTTGCGACGCCAAATAGTGTCGCCCTCCTAACGTTTATGTAGTGTGAACTTTAATGCGTCCTGGCATATTTCTAGGCGAGCACACGTTTTCGCTACACAACATCCCCGCGACATTCCTTAAAGTCCAACTACATTTATTCAATATGAAAAATGCTAGACTTAACCCTGATAACATTGACTCGTGGAAAACACGTGAAAAACACGTCTCACGACACATGGAAAACACGCCTTTTTGTCACGTGAAATCCACGACCTTTTGCACAAACGCGCCACGTGAAAAAGCACCCGGGATTACCACGTGTTATCCACGTGTCATATTCACATCTCTTACACGTGTTCTGGAACGTGATATCCACGTGTTTTTTTTATACTTTTTTTATTGGTTAACAGAACTTTTCAAAAAATCTAACCTGATATCAATCAAGATCCATAAAAGCCTTGCAATCATACAAGGGCAACTCCACTTGTGAGTAGAGTCGACTTTATAGTTGTACAAGGTAGAGTGTCTGTTGTGCTCTTAACAGAAATCCTGTGCACCAATGTTTTGTTGTTGTGCTGAAACATGTGGAATCTACATTCGCAAATTTGTGCACTTTGTAAATATTCAGTCAACCTATTTCATTTTAACCCTCATTAAGGAACATTGTAATAATTTTTTTGAAAATGTTTTACTGCTGGTATTGTTTTAAATCAGGATTTCGGTTGTAACCTCGGATTAGTGCCCTAGAGCAATATAACTTGGTGAAAATTTGCCAGGATTGATTTTTCAGCTTTTTAGGGAAATTTATATAATTAATAACAAGCTTGGCACCAGGTGGCGGAAACCGAAAACACAAAAAGTGCAATAACTCCTGAACTATTCTCCAAATTTGTATCATAGGTGTATCTAATAAGGATACATAACATATGTAACGGGTTTTGATTTGACCTACTTTTCAAGGTTACAGAGGTCAAAGTTCGACAAAAGTGACGAACCTGCCACAGTTTGTCGTTATTTCACCAAGCGACTTCATATCTTGCATAAACATGCATTGGAGGGGTACCTTTAAAAATACCAAGTTTCGGCCCGATTGGACATCCAATATGGCCGCCAGGTGGCGTAACCCGAAAATCAAGTAACTGCTATTACTCAGGAACGATTTGACGTAGAGTGCTCAAATTTGATATTTACGTCCCTCTAGATGACCTTTACATGCATGTCATATTTCGGCCTGATTTGACTTCCAACATGGCCACCAGGTGGTGTAACCCAAAAATCATCAAAGTGCTGTAACTCAGGAATGACTTAACCCAAAGTGCTCCAATTTGCTATGTGGCCCCCTGCAGATGACCTTTATGTGCATGTGAAGTTACTGATTCAGGTCACATGATTTTTAGCTCACTGGGGTGAGCTATTACGATGGTGCAGCGTCCGTCGTCGGTCGTCGTCCGTCGTCGTCGTCGTCGTCGTGTTCCGTTAGCAGGGCACGTTTCGTAACCGCCAGAGCTATTGATCTGAAACTTGGTACATATATACCCCTAGGTCAGATGACCCATGACACCAAGTTTCGGTCCGATTCGACTCTTAGCTTGGCACCAGGTGGTGGAAACCGAAAACACAAAAAAGTGCAATAACTCCTGAACTAATGACTAGATCTTCTCCAAATTTGTATCATAAGGATACATAACATATGTAACGGGTTTTGATTTGACCTACTTTTCAAGGTTACAGAGGTCAAAGTTCGATAAAAGTGACGAACCTGCCACAGTTTGTCGTTATTTCACCAAGCGACTTCATATCTTGCATAAACATGCATTGGAGGGGTACCTTTAAAAATACCAAGTTTCGGCCCGATTGGACATCCAATATGGCCGCCAGGTGGCGTAACCCGAAAATCATCAAAGTGCTGTGACTCAGGGACAACTTGACCCAAAGCGCTCCAATGTGCTATGTGGCCCTCTGCAGATGACCTTTATGTGCATGTGAAGTTCTGGCCCAATCAGACATCCAATATGGCCACCACGTGGCGTAAACCGAAAATCGTCAAAGTGCTGTAACTCAGGAACGACTTGACCCAAAGCGCACCAATGTGCTATGTGGCCCCCTGCAGATGACCTTTATGTGCATGTGATGTTCCGGCCCGATCGGAAACATCCAATATGGCCGCCAGGTGGCCCCCCAAATCATCAAAGTCCTACTCGGGAATGACTCGACCCAGATTGCTCATCCCTCTCATGTCATTCAGGGCTTTCATTAATTTCTGATGTCAGGGTGTCATTGACTTCCACCGTTTTTTCCCAATGCGTCAATGACTCCGATCCCTGGAGGCCAATGCATCACCTGACTCCCTCATTTTGTGGTCAATGCGTATTGCCTTGTAGTATATTCAGCATTAAATGTTCTGATCCTTTTTGGTTTTCCTTTTGACATTATGACTATAATATATGTCCATGATGAGAGAACGCCACGTGCTAGTGCTATGGTAAAAGTAGCGAAAATGATTGGTGACGTCAGCAGTGTTGCCGCCTGGTCCTGAGTGATCGTGTGATCAGTGCAATGTGTGGGGAGATGAGCGCGATCATGACCAGAAAGTCAGGCGGCTGTGAGCCGGGAGACGGGGACATTTTCCCGCCGTCGGGGTTTCGGCGTTTCAGAAATACGGCCAAGAGCGAGATGCTGATTCGTATTTTGACGATCATATAATAATTTTGGAGCGTACTTGGCTTCTTTGAAATGCAAGACAATGCGTATTTGACGAACACTGCTACTCTTTGCGTGCGTAAATAGAGATTCCAATGCGTAAAATACGTCGATACGCACGCTATTCAAAGCCCTGTCATTAGACTGTTATGTCCAACCCAGTGAGCACATGGTCCATGGACCATTTCATTACTCCATTGATCAAAATGGAAAAGGTTGCATTAGGTTGTTACATGTACAGGCATTGACAGATGTTTATCTACACTTTGTATCTTGAATATTTCAAATACCACCGAACCAATTTTGATGCGGTTTGTTGCATATGAAAGGAAAACTTGTTGGTCACATTTCTGCATCAACATTTTGGAAATTTCGAAATATCAAAAATTATGTAATTGCTTGTCAGAAAAAATCTCGAAAATCAACACCTTTTATTTTGTGATTATATTTTCATTTTTGTAGTAGTTCTGATAGAAGGGCAGTTTCTAAGGATTTTGGTGTTAGTTTCATCAAAATCTATCGAGTGGTTACTGAGATATTTGAG
>NMRB01001807.1:136400-148303 GCA_002633025.1 Notospermus geniculatus | reverse complement strand
GTTTTGACCCAGTCTACGACGGTGCCAAATTTGGTGATTTTTTTAAGAAGTGAACGATTCGGCAAATATTTGGAGCTTAGCCTCCTCACTAAAAGTATGAATCAACATCACCCCATGCAGCGCGCGTATATCTTGCAACCTGTGTAACCGTGGTAACCGCGTGCGCATCGCGCAGGCCTATACTTCTTTTTTGCGGGAGTAGCTAGTCTTCCGTTGAGCACCATGGAGACAACGATGTTGAATAAGATAAACTGCTTTTTCAGTCTTACTTTAGATTATTTTGGCAGAGTAAGAAAACCCGTTAAATACGGTAAGAAAACGCGTTTGGGTCATGAGTAAGAAAACTGGTTAAATCGGCGTAAGAAAACGCGTTAACAAATGAGTAAGATATCCCGTTGAGAGTAAGAAAACCCGTCAGGAGGTGTGCATCAGATCTTAAAGATTTCCCGTCGAGTAAGAAAAGCCGTTAGAGTAAGAAAACTAGTCGTAACAAGGCCTAGGTCTTGTTTTACATTCTTGGCATCGCCGTTAGAGAGAATAGACCTTTCCAACAAAGATGGCGGCCTGACAGTTCCCACTACCATATGACGTCAGAAGCTTAATACCATTCAATGACCGGTGGCGTGCCTAACCTGGAGCCATGTTCCCGGAGCCATCGTTAGGATAACGATGTCGTTAAAACTGGGAAAATGCATAGCGTAACGACATCGTTAACCTAACGACGGCTTCGGGAACATGAGCCCTGGTCAAGCGGACCATGGGCACAAAAGTTTATGAAAAACAGCATGAAAATGTGAGTGATTATTGAACATACTTGTTTCTTATTTTACAGAAAATCGATTGCTCCTGGAGAGACGGTGTCGGCAAAAGCCACATTCACTCCTCGCTTCCCAGGCAAGAGGGAAGTCGTCGTTGGCTTCAACTCGCGCCAACTGTGCGGCATAACTGGGGCCGTGTCCGTGGTGTCTAAGAGGAAGTAGGCGACGAAGGACCCACCCGCTTTGACTCAGAAGATAGTAGGCCTATAATATTCAGGAAAACTTGTTCCCTTGCTCATTGTATCAGGATATTTATGTAGCTTGAAGACTACTGAACTTAGGCCTGTCACGTTGTTGGCAATAGTAGGCTTTTTTATTCCTCATTCTTGAACATTTTGAGTAGGGGCGAAAGTCCCGTCGACCAGCGGTGCGTTCCTTTTCTACGCAGTATCAATGCACAGTCAGAATACGTATCCTACGCTATATTACTGAGCGAGAACCATCTGACGATTTACCACGCCCATCCTACCAGCAACATAATGTGATAATATATTTTCAACTTACTGTAATATGTGGCGTTGACAGAGAACAAGAAAAAAGAAATTGGTGTCATATTGAGTGTAGGGAAGAGAGTGGTAGACGAACTTCTAGTATTCAGCACGTTTATAGATGAACTGACTCTATAGTACATCATTCAATAAACATTTTATATAGAGAAGAAAAATGAACGCTTATGGCCAAATCGTCATCAACCTTTCCACTAATTAAAAGGTTTAATTTCAGGGAGAATCATATGATTGCAACACAGTGCCAAATTCATGAATTGTACATGTATGTTGGCGATCATTACAAATGTATCTCAGTATAGTATTGCGTCCTCTGAGAATATTCGACGCGTTTCATCCATTTTCAAACTTGCAAATAAAGACCGGTCTACCGTTGTATACTTATTTTTAAGTAAATCATAGTGACTATAGTACGATGCGTTTAGCAACTCCGTTATCATGCAATGCTTTACCAGTATCTCATGGCTTGGTACATGTATCACCGTATACAGACTTAATATAAACTCAGAAGTTTTCTACACCCAAGAGTACCTGTGTTTTTAGCTACCTGGCTGTTCTTCCGAATTGTACTGACTTTACCATTAGAAGATGAAGAGGCACAACATGCACAGAAGATACAAATTTGTTGTCAATGTAACAGTATTGCGTTAACTTATTATTCTGTCTTTTGCCAGCATCAAGTATGATATAAGAGCAAGTATTATTTTAGCATAGATGATGGCAATGATTTGTGTCAACTCAGATGGAGAACATCAGAATTGGTGCCATATTGAATGTAGGGAAGAGAATTATAGAGAAACTTCTAGTTTTAGTATATTTAGCAGTTTGTAGATGAACTGGATGTTTTTATCAATAAAATTTAGATGAAGAAAAATGAAATGATACGCTTTCACTTTATCAATACCTAAAAGTTATTGGTGTTTTGTTCATTCTTTTGCTCTGCCAACAATGCCTTTGATGTGCCATACGTGGATACCCTAAACCTTTGAACTCCGCTGCAGAACCGAAAATAACCTTGGCGAAACAATGAAATTACCCGGTATATATTTTTGTACTTCAAATAATCAAAATTATCATCACATTGAAAGATCAATGCCATCAATCCAGCTTTCAGCTCTGTGATGACGAGTGAACACGCTGGACTTGTTCGAAACTTTACACGCTAGGACAGGGTTTGTACCTCCCTGAATTACTCTGAAAAAGGCAGCACTCGCAGAACTAACTTGATCAGTCACGCTCCTACACATGGTACATGATACCGGACGAAAAAAAAATCAGTTAAGATTTGCAAACGTCGTTGTTGGCAAACATTTACTCAACTAAACCAAGCGATTTGCGCCTGTTGTTCGCGAGAGCTGTGTCTAGCCAATGAGGATTCTCGTCTTGGAAATTGGTCAATGATGAGAGACCAATCAGAGACGGCGACACTTTGGACGCAGCAGAGCGACACCTGTCCAGTGAACCACTGACAGAGTTGTTGACGTTTGTCGGAACCGACACTGATGACTATCATATATGCATGTCAAATACAGGTCAACCTGTAACTCTGCTCATTATCTACTCATTAGACACATAGCCTTCTTAGACTTTAGCCAATGATACTCTGCTGCACAGATTTTCTGTAAAATCTTCTGTTTCTAACAGTGTACTCATTAGACACATAGCCTTCTTAGACTTTAGCCAATCATATTTCAGCTCATTAGTATACAACCTTGTAACCTTCTACTTGCTTGTGATAAAATAAATTGTTATGAGTCTTAGTTTAGAGATGAAACCAACAACATCGTTTGCCTCAATTTTCTCATCTCTCTCAGTCATCCACGTGACCACAGGATTCCCTCCTCTCAGATCGAGATTTAACTGCTGACTTTCTTCACCCGCCACAACGTTCTTCCCTCAGCTTCTTAACCTCCTTCATACATGTAATTCATCCAGAAGAACATTCTTACGAATGGCGGCAAAAGGCGATTCGGTTGTCCGCGAATGCAAGGCACTGAGGTAAGACTGAGACTCCTGCTTCTGGTTCCTCAGGAACGGCTTTGACTTTTTGGTGATGATCACCCTTGATTTGATTAGGCCTACAGCATTAGTAGACCGCAACGTTCTGCGGAGATGGGCTTCAGCGGGTAGAAAGATTTGCCGTCACTCAGATGAACGTTCAACTAATAAATATGGCAGCTTCAGCTAAGGTTTTGGAGGCCACTGAACTGTGGCCAAGGAACGGAACAATGTACAGCAGCCATAAGCCGCCGCAGGACAGCTTTTTCGATGCTTTGGTAACCATTTTTGATTTTTGATTCATCATTTTTGAAGTAAAGTTTTATCAATGTCAAAATATGATCCACAGTTCATGAATTTCATGGTTACTAGCGCCACCTGTTGTATAGTCGCAGTAGGCCTACTGTTAGCCTAATAGCAAGATGCCTCTAGAGTCCCTTTAAGCCGCGTTCACACGTGCGATTATACTTTTCTACGTGAGGCCTACGCAAACAATCGCAGAAATTATCGCAGATTTGTCGCAGCAGTATCGCAGAATTGTCGTTAACTTAACGGTAATCAGCGGTTTTTGGCGTTCACTTACAGCTGTTTGCGGACAATCTGCGACAATCCTGCGACAATTTTCTAATTTTTTAACTTTGGCCAGAATTTACTGATTTTCTGTGTGCGGCACCTTCAGTCGACCCCGATAATTTGGGGTTATAAACGATATATTGCGACACTGTGTGATATTTTGTGACAGATCTGCGGTTGCTTTGCGATAAGTATGCGACAAGGTTTAATTTTTTGAACTTTTCCAAAATTTCACGATTATACGCGACTGTGTGCGATATTAGTTTGGAAGTCATGGAAGTCAAAATACTTCCAAAGTTTAGGCTCCAGGAACTCAAGTAGGCCTACTTCCAAACAATTTTAAACTTCTTATGTATTTAAGCTTATGAAGTACATTCAGACTTCCAAGAAAAGCCCCAATACTTCCTGATTTTTGTGTTAAGGATGTCATGAATTCATGTCCAAAAATGTTAACCAAACCCCTGAATGGTCTTAAAGGCATCTTGATTTGGAGTCAAGTGCTTCTGGTTTGTCAGCTTAGGAAATGGACTGACTTCTGAGTAGTCTAAAGTTAGATTAATACGGATGTTTTATTTCAGAAACAGATTTTTTCACGGAACTCATGACAATTTGTGATGAAAACAACATGTACATGAATCCAAAATCACCCATCCTAGTCTAAAATTGTGACATACAATGTATGAGGTTTTACTCTATTGTTTTACTCCTCTAATACGATGAATGTGTAGATACCAAGTGGCTTTGCTTCCGATCGGGAATTCTAAACTTCAGTAGTCCAAGTTTAATGGATTTCAGCTATCACTGACTTATTCTGCAGTTTCATGATAAATTGTCATTGTGAAAACAGCTGCATATTCAGGTAAAAAGTATGAAAAAACCGTGTAGGCATCTTTCTCGTAGGTGTGCCACGTGGCTTCTGAAGCCAAACCCGTCGAAGTGTAAGTTGATGCACATCGGAAACAACAATCCGCATTGTGGTTACAGCATCGGGTTCGCTAACGTTTCAACCCCTCTAATAGCGATATCTTCCGAAAAAGATTTAGCAGTCGTAGTGGACAGTAAGCTGAGCTTCAATGTGCATGCGAATGAGGTAGTGAGCAAAGGTAACAGGCTGCTCTGGACTATCAAGAAGATTATTGCATCTAGGGATATGAATGTCATCAAAAATAGATGGTGTCATCAAGAAATTGTATACTAGTATGGCTTTGGTTCGCCCACATTTGGAAAACTGCAACTCTGCAGTTATAAAGGGGTCTCAGAAAAGCATTGAAGGTGTTCAGAGGAGAACCACAAAGTTGAAAGCACAACTGAGATCGGAGCCATATGACCGTAGGTTGGAATGCATGGACCTGCATTCTCTCTTAGCAGGACTACGGGGTACATGATACAGGTGTACAAGAGCCTCACACAACCTTCGAACTTTACTTTGGACAAGATAACGAAAACACTGACGCCATTTTGACAAATTACACTGTACTACCCCCAAGGCTTTCGGTAACAATAGAATTATTGTCTCTCCTTCCAGTGGTGGTGGACTTAGAAGCAACTGGAATGATCGCGCGTGCGGCTCTCGGCGGCAACTCATCGTGAACCAAAAACGGAAGCAGGTACAAGTGGACAACGACCCACAGTTACCCACAGCGAGAAAACACGGCAAGTACATGTAGCCTTTACTGCCCAATGATCATGAATCACGCGGCCGTCTTGCTTGTGGTTGCATCAGGTCGATTGCTGATGACAATACCCGGGACAATACATGTACACTCGTGGTCATAAGTTTATGGACACCAGTTTTTTGCATTTTCTCAACAACGGTGTGGTGAAAAACAGCCGAATTTCCATCAAGTATGGAGAATTTCGTTGGCTATAGAATGGTGACAATTTCGTTATCAAGGCTGTTTACATAATCAAGATATTCCATAATTTTGAGAGACATCTTTTTTCGACTTTTTCATTTAGACAATCTGTGAAGAAACGTTTTGAAAACCGCATTTCGTTTTCATGATATCTCAAAATATCAAAATTTCGATATTTTGGTATTTTCACATTTTTCCTCATTTTTCATTGTCATATGTTAGAATTCACTGTTGTAAGGCATCTTGCAGAAAAGAAATTATTTTTCACTGCTTGACATGCTTGAGGAAGTGGGATTTCCCTTTTGCAAAACCAGTATTAGATTTGAATTGGTGATATTTTACTTAAATCATGGAGAAACAGGGGGAAATTTCAGAAAGCACTGTGTCATTGTGAATTGAACACGATTCCGCTTCAAAAATCCCAAAATCTCAAAATCCCGAAATTTTGATATTTTGAGATATCATGAAAACGAAATGAGATTTTTAAAAAGTTTCTTCAAAGAATGTCTTTGGTTTGACTACTGCATGATATAGGACTAAAATAGAAACAAAACTTCATAAAATGAAAAAGTCGGAAAAAGATGCCTCTCCAAATTATGTAATAACTTGATTATGTAACAAGCCTTGATAACAAAATTATCACCATTCCATAGCCAACGAAATTCTCCATACTTGGTGAAAATTTGGTTGTTCTTCACCGCACTGTTGTTGAGAAAATGTAAAAAACTGGGGCGACCGCCACGAAACTACGATAGCACTAACAGGGCCTAACAGAGAAATTCTGTAATGGTAAAAGCCATTGCATACCTCTCTGTTAGGCACTGTTAGTGCTATCGGAGTTTCGTGACGGCCCGCCCTGGTGTCCATAAACTTATGACCATGAGTGTACTTCACATCAAAAACTGCATCCGTCGATGGTTTTCGTTGAGACTTTTTTTATTTGTTGGATTACGAATCCGCCGACCATCATTTTCCCGAAAGTGAAAAAAAAGCCGAAGACCGTTTTTGGCGAGTGTTTTTTTCCCGCCGACCATAAATTCCGCCTGTAGTGATCATGTACGAAAGAAAAGATCCGTTTTTCAGAGTGCTAAAATACATCCTCAAATGCTGGGAAATCGCATCTCAGGGCATCCATATTTGAAAATTGGTGATTTTTTTATTTTCCCCAATATCTTCTTGAGCTGTCACAGTTTCAGATTGTAAAGTTCCACTTGAAAAAGACCCCGGTTGGGGTCGAAAATTCGTGAATTCTGGAGATTGACTTCTTGCTTATTAACATAATAGTTTACATACTTACCACCTGCGCCAGCACCGACCAATCAGAGACACGAAGGCGGTAGGCACGCCCGGTCCTAACATATGCAAAAACCCGATGTAAAATAGCTAGGATCAGGTACCAGTCTAATACTACCTTTTTGTAGAGAAAAATAAATGTCGGGGAAGACCTAGTCTTCTGTGTATTCTGAAATGATCACCATGGCCAACTCTGCAAAGAAGCACAGGGGTAATGTGGGGATTTTCCGGCGCGGACCGAGACCGTGGTTGTGACTTGAATTCTGGTCATCGATGACCAATCGTCCGAGTCAATGGATGCTCATGACAGATGACCCGAGTCACGTAATCGTGATAGATATATATTTTAATGATCGACAGGAGAGAAAGTCTTCGTATATGGATGTATGGAGACCTATTCGAGGCGAGTTTGAAGGACATGAATGCAATATAGCTGAATTCGTTCGAGCTAGGTTTTGTTTTGAGACAGTAGTGTTTGATGAGTGAATTAAGTTGACCAATACCTAGGCCTACCTAGGTCAGTAGCTTTGCCCGATGGGATGCTCGCCTTCAAAACGCACTCCCGTTGAAGCTGTCGTGCATGTAATGTACAGGACCTCACAAAAATATTACCTTTAGAAGACTTCGCAGGTAAGTGTTCTGATTGCTTGTGAGACATGGCCCCCGGTTTGTTCCCAAAGTCAACCATCGACCATTCTAATCCAGGACCTGCCGCTTGCTGAGCGGACGTGACAATCACTATAATATAGGCCATCAACATGTCAGTCGGATCGAGACAGGAAAGGGAGGATTGCACCATAACCCTGCCTCAGATGGGGGGGGGGGGGTAAAAAGGAAACTTCAATAGGAGCAGTCAGCCGCGCATATTGCCAACAGATGGCAGCAAAGTTCTAGCGGACCAATGTACAGGAAAATCTACGTGATTGCTGCTCGATCAATAATGACTGGGTCCGCAATATGCATTGACTTGGGCCGTATGGCCACCTATTGGTCAACTCGCGGACAGCTCCTATTGATGCCCAAAGTTCTTTTTCCAGAGGGTATCCTGAAAACTGAGCATGTCGATCTTCACCTTGTCGACAACCGTACGGCCCACCACACGGACGACTACGAGGTGGACAACCTCGTACTGAGGAGAGGCCAAGCCTTCGAGGTCACTGTCACCTTCAACAGGAAATTTAATGATGTAACTGATGACGTCAAGTTCATCTTCCAAGCAGGCACGCATTCTCTATTTTCTTTTAAGCTACAACGACTGCGTGTAATGCTTCCACATTAACGCAACTTCCGGTTTCGCCACTTGCTAAGTCTGTCATGGGAGTTTCCTGGCGTTGCCACAGCAACCAAAGATGGCGGCCCGCGAATCTCATGTGTGCGTCTATTTGTAATTTTTTTGTCATTTGTCCGCAGGTGACAGCCCCAGGCTCAGCAAGGGGACTGAAGCCCACGTGCCTGTCACGTCCGATACCCTTAAGACGACCAAATGGGGTGCCCAGTTCATCTTCCAAGCAGGCAAGCATTCTCTATTTCCTTTTAGTTGCAACGACCTCGTGTAATGCTTCCACACCAACGCAACTTCCGGTTTCGCCACTGGCTAAGTCTGTCATGGGAGTTTCCTGGCGTTGCCACAGCAACCAAAAAGATGGCGGCCAGCGAATCTCATGTGTGCGTCTATTTGTAATTTTTTTGTCATTTATGCAGAGTCAGCAGGTGACAGCCCCAAGCTCAGCAAGGGGACTGAAGCCCACGTGCCTGTCACGTCCGATAACCTTAATACGACCAAATGGGGTGCCCGCCAGGTCGGGCAGAACGGCAATGAAGTCACCTACCATCTGATGACCCCTGCCGACGCCATTATAGACGAATGGACGCTCATCGTGCAGACCGTCTTCGAGAAGAAAGGCGACGATAAATACAACCGTTTCCGCTTCAAGGTCAAGGACACCATCTATGTCCTCTTCAATGCCTGGTGTAAAGGTAGGTAGGCCTAGCATCGGTCAGATTATTTCACGGGCAAAAGGCCTTTTGAAAAACCGTCAAGTTCTTCATCATCGTGAAAAACCCTCACAGGTTTTCTTAAAACGCGAGAAGATTTCTGAACAACCCAAGGCCCGTTTCCACTACAGCGGATTCCGCCGTGGTTTGCAGCGAGCGGAGCAGTTTTTACAGGCGTTGGGATAACACGTCAAGTATTGTTAAACCATCGAAGGATTACCCAAATCCCTGTGAAAATCGCTCCGGCGCCGCCAGCCGCGGCGGAATCCGCTGTAGTGGAAACAGGCCTTTAAAGCCCATTTCCACTACACCGGATTCTGCCTGGGTTTGCAGCGAACAGTGCGGTTTTCACAGGGTTTTGTATAATCCTTCGATGGTTTAACAATACATGGCGTGTTAATTATCCCGATGCCTATGAAAACCGCTCCGGCGCCGCAAACCGCGGTGAAATCCGCTGTAGTGGAAACAGGGCCTTTGGGGCAGATCCGGTGGGTCAGGTTTTAAATTCCGGAATGACGTCATCACATTTCATATCTTCCAGAGGATACCGTTTACATGGAAAACGAAGCGGACCGTCAGGAATATGTGATGGAGCAAAGAGGGCAAATTTGGCGAGGGAGCGCCAACAGAAACAGCCCAATGGTGTGGAATTATAAGCAGGTATGATCAGGCCCGTACTAGGGTGGTAGGCCAACATCACTCGCGTGCATATCCGATATGGATATCCAGGGTTGTGCGGGTGAACCGGCGGCCGCCGTAGTTTCTTGACTTCAGACGATAATTTCACTGAATATATGCCGACCCTAATACATGTAATATGCTTCAATTATGCAGTTCCTGCAGTCAAATTCTCACCACCTATTGCACCAACGACCTATCAAATTTTGGTATTAACTGCAAGGAATCGGCCTTCAACTTTCTCCACGCGATACACTTTCCTTCATATACCGAGGTCTTGCTGAAACCATTCAGTAAGTTTGCGTTTCCACTACAGCGAATACCGCCGCCGTTAGCGGCGAGCGGAGCGGTTTCCACAAGCATTGGGATAATTAAGAGGTCATGTTTTGTTAAACCGTCGAAGGATATCCAAAACCCTGTGAAAACCGCACTGTTCGCCGCAAACCCAGACGGAATGCGCTGCAGTAGTGGAAACGGGCCTTTAAAGCCCACTTTCCACTACAGCGGTTTCCGCCGAGCGGTACTGTTTTCACAAGCATTGGGATAATTACTCGCCTTGTATTGTTAAACCATCGAAAGATTCTCGAAAAGCCTGTGCAAACCGCGAAGCGCGGCGGAATCTGCTGTAGTGGAAACGGGGCTATTAATAGGGAGTTTTCGCAAAGCCCCAGAAACGCCAACGCCAAATCCATTGTTCGATACCACGAAGAGAGCACCGAACAAAAGGATAGACGTTGGCGTTGGCGTTTCAAGGGCTTCGCGAAAACTCTATATAGTGATTCTACATCCTACAAAAATGCAGCCAAATGAACATCTCTTTTTCATACATGTACATGTATAGTTTGATGACGTATGCCTTGATGGCTCGTTGTACCTCCTAAAGAAGAGCGGACTGAGCGACACGGCCAGGGGGAATCCAATCCATGTTTGCAGAACACTCGGACAAATGGTAGGTCACTGTCGGGAGGGGTCGGGACCGTAAATGCCCTGAGTTTCTCATGATACGGTAAAGGCAGCAGAAGTGTTTTTGCTGCCTCGAAATAACACTGATAATTCCTTTATAGGAGATAACTGTTTACTGAACTTTTCTCTGGTACAGGCGAATAGCAACGACGAAGATGGCGGCGTCCTCAGCGGTAATTGGTCCGGGAATTATGCGGGTGGTACAGCTCCCACATTGTGGCATGGATCGGGCAGTATCATGGAACAGTTCATGAGAACCAAGAAGGACGTCAAATATGCCCAGTGTTGGGTCTTTTCTGGACTTCTCACCACACGTGAGTTTCCCTGTGTACTAGTACTCTTGAATCAATAGAACCAGACAATTCTAAGACCGCATTCGATTACTTCCTCGGGCCTGTTACAACTCATAACGTTACACCGACGCATAATGTTACACCAACGCATAACGTTACTGTTGTAACATTATACGCTGACCCATCCAAAGCGACACGGCCAGGGGGAATCCAATCCATGTTTGCAGAACACTCGGACAAATGGTAGGTCACTGTCGGGAGGGGTCGGGACCGTAAATGCCCCGAGTTTCTCATGATACGGCAAAGGCAGCAGAAGTGTTTTTGCTGCCTCGAAATAACACTGATAATTCCTTTATAGGAGATAACTGTTTACAACCTCGTCCCCAGGATCTAACTCGAAATTTCTTCTGCTTTTGCCTTGGGACGAGGTCATTTTCGGCTTCGGTCGTTAGACACTGGATTCACTGGTAGAGACTAAAGAATAAGGTCCAGGGCATTTTCTATAAATAGCCTGGGGAACCCTACGATGACGTCATACATGGAATTCCGCGTGTTAAAAATAGATAAGAGCACGTGGGTTTGTTGTGATGGACTTGTATTCTAGAATGATGAACAATGAGACGTTTCTGTTGGGGTAGGGGTGATGTACCAGAATGATGAACAAGAGATGTTTTTGTTGGGGTGGGGGTGATGTACCAGAATGATGAAAAATGAGATGTTTTTGTTGGGGTGGGGGTGTAGGATAGGGGGGTTCTTAACATGAAAATAGAATGTCAAACAATAACGTTTCCCATGAGACCGTTTTATGGGGACCACCACCTCATGATGTGATATACACACCTCAATCAAAGAAGCAAAAAACAAGATACAAAATTATTTAAAGCAATATTTCAAATACTTTATTGTAGATCTGCATCATATTAGGTACGG
>NMRB01001807.1:95732-131053 GCA_002633025.1 Notospermus geniculatus | reverse complement strand
TACTAAAGTTTACCCAGTTTGAAATTCGCGCGATACAGATGCCCATGCCTCCACTGCGCCGCTGGCGATTTCCTGCGCCAGTGCATATAAGTTCATCCCCAACTAGCCACTGTAGTTTGGGGTGACGTTTATCCCTTCAAGCAGTTCGTATTTTCCTTGCACGACCTTAACCAGTTTCTTTTGATTTCTCGACATTTAGATCTGAACTGACCGTCCCTATAAGATGCGATCGAATTCAAATACATCTGCAAATCCTCCGCAGCAACACGAATGACGTTATCAGCTGCCATTTTTGCCGATTTGATGGATTTCGTTCACTAATATATGACTAAGTGCCGTTTTCAAGATCCTCGATCGCTGGTGAAAAAAGTGCGCGAATTTCAAACTGGGTAAACTTTAGTACACAAAAGTTTACCCAGGATCGTCCTGGGTAACTTTTAGGGTTACCCAGGTTGGTCCTGGGTAAACTTTAGGGTTACCCAGGACGATAGTTTTCTTACTCAACGGCTTTTCTTACTCGACGGGAAATCTTACTCAGAGTAAGATCTGACGCACACCTTCCAACGGGTTTTCTTACTCTCAACGGAATATCTTACTCATTTGTTAACGCGTTTTCTGACGCCGATTTAACCAGTTTTCTTAATCCTGACCTTAACGCGTTTTCTTACCGTATTTGACGGGTTGTCTTACTCTGCCAAAATAATTAAAAGTAAGACCGAAAAAAAGCTTTTTATCTTACTCGCCATCGTTTTCGTCGTTCTTTAAGAGTAAGATTTCGTCCCCTTACGAAAAACGAGAACGAAGTACGAAATACGACATACAAAGTTAGTCACATGTCGCCGATTCGTTAAATATTGATATGCAATATAAATATGGTTGTGGATACTTGGGTATTGGTTGTGGACTCCCAAATTATGTGATCCACCGGCACTGGCCGATGGTTTCATGGCTACATTGGGGTCGTTTCATTGAAATAAGAATTCATTTTCCAGTACATGGCAAGTGTTCTAATATTTTTGCACACCACTGTATCTACCTTGGATTTCGATATATTATTGAGGAAAATGTGTCCAAAATGGCCGCCATTTCAAAATCCACGATGGCGGCCACAAGAGGGCGACTTCGTCGGGCTCCCGTCCGAAAGTGAAGGTTTTGACCCAGTCTACGACGGTGCAAATGGTGATTTTTTTTAAAACAAATGAACGATTCGGCAAATATTTGGAGCTTAGCCTCCTCACAAAAAGTATGAATCAACATCACGCCATGCAGCGCGTATCTTGCAATCTTGCATACATCGCGTAGTCTTCCGTTGAGCACCATGAAGACAACGATGTTCAATAAGATAAACTGCTTTTTCAGTTTTACTTTAGATTATATTTTGGCAGAGTAAGAAAACCCGTTAAATACGGTAAGAAAACGCGTTTGGGTCATGAGTAAGAAAACTGGTTAAATCGGCGTCAGAAAACGCGTTAACAAATGAGTAAGATATCCCGTTGAGAGTAAGAAAACCCGTTGGAAGGTGTGCGTCAGATCTTACTATGAGTAAGATTTCCCGTCCAGTAAGAAAAGCCGTTAGAGTAAGAAAACTAGTTGTAACAGGCCACACCACCGAGCTCCTCATATGAGCAGATTTTGGTTCCCCTCGGTTTGTTTCCAATTTTCTCCAGCTGATGCCCTGTCCCATCGACTGGAGAACTGAGAAAACTCAAAATGAGTAGACNTACGTCATACAAATGCCTTGGAAAACTGGTGTGAAAATAGGGGTCCATATGGCCGCAGCTAGCGCTCCAAGCGGCTCCATAGCGAACCAAAAATTGCCTTGTTTGGTGCGGGCTTTAGCGCTATTAACGTACTTAGAATGAAGGTCAGCACTTGACGATTCAAGTGTTTTGAAATTTAACTTGTCGCCTGTCTGAATTCCTCCAATGACATAATCAAATATCCAATCAATATTGAAGTTCAGGCTTATTTGTCTAAGATATCTCGGCCCCTCCTTTCGGCGACTTGAAACAATCGTTCATACCTTTTTGACGTTTTCAATTGTCGTTTGATGTGAAGATATGACATTTTCTCTCACTTCAGAAAAAATTAAAAAGATGATAGATATTTTCTGAATTCCTTCAATCAACATTGAAGTAGGTAACTGACAAGAAAATCATCTGTCAAGATATTGTCCCGTCCCATGGGGTATTAAGGTGACTTGCTGCATGAGTCGTTTACTGTATACTCAATTCGTTTTGACATTAGAGTTTTCGTAAAGTCCCCGAAACGTCATGCGAACGCCAATCCTATTGTTCAATGCCACGAAGAAAGCACCGGAAGTAGAATAGACGTTCGCGTCAGCTTTTCGGGGGCTTTGCGAAAACTCTCTCTTGTGAATTGCGAAAACTCTCTATTATGAATTGCAGCGTGATATAGCTGCGTTGAATACAACAAAATCGCAGTTTGTGAAGTCGGAGAGGTCTTTCATTGCCGGGGTCCATCTTCTCTTGTTGGTGATTGTCGGCATTGCTGACCACACAGCAGGCTGTTGGTATCTTCGAATCGAAGTCCTGACACTGACGCTTTTGAGATGATATTTAGGGAGTTTTCGCAAAGCCCCCGAAACGCCAACGCGAACGCCAAACCCATTGTTCGATGCCACGAAGAGAGCACCGAACAATAGGATAGACGTTCGCGTCGGCGTTTCGGGGGCATTGCGAAAACTCCCTAATGTTGGAGGAGCTAGATCCCAGTGGCAAATCCAGGTCTGACCTTACAACTGCGATTTTGGTGTAAGTAAAAGTATTTGAGTGACGTTGCACCAGTTCAACACGCATTTGTTAGCAATACAAATATGTCGAACTAGATTTCTTCTTCAATTCTGTTGCCGTTGATACATGTAGGAAAGAGACAATGAGGGGCGTTTGATCCGAGCGACATGTTGCTTGCAAGAAGCATTGCGCTCCTTGCCGTTAAAAACAGTCGCACGGTGATGAGCAAGAATTTGCCTCGTGTGCTACAAAGTGTGCCCTTCAAGTCCTACAAACTATTTATAACGGGAAAAAATGGTATGTGGCGTGAGAACCCAGCAAGCTTGATGATTCCAGTCACGTACGGTAATCTTTCGGATAAGTGTTTTCACTAATGATCGACAAGATGACAAAAAAGAAGGTCTAGGCCTATTTAAGTAAAGGCCTAGATCTAATTCTGTCATTGATCAACTAGAGTTTGAAGGGACGGATTGTTTCCGATCGAGGTTAGGTTGATTGGTACACAGACGACGGAGCCCCGCAGAAATGGCACACGCAGGTAAATGTTCTTATTGCTTGCCAGAATTACACATTTATTTGGTCTCAAGTCGAGCAGACGGCCAGATCCAGAGAAAGAGGGGCCCACTTGCTCCTTCCAGATTAAAAATTCATGATCAATTGCGGAGACCTTTCCCGAATTTCCTGGTCAACTTCAAAGATTTTCCTCCAGAGGGGCCGAGGCCTGGTGTCCCTCCCTAATAAATCTGGCACTGCCTACCGCGACCAGTTCCTGGTCCAACTCGGATACATCCTGAGGTATAATCAGTGGTTCTGAATCTTAGCAGTTGCTCCCAAGGTCACCGTCACCCCTGCAAGAACCACTAATTACCTCACTCAGGATGATTCAGATAGGGATCTGCTCGGTTTGCCAACAGAGACTGGTCTCAGGCTTCCTTGGCTTGATTTAGAACTAGAAATCAGTCGCCAATGTCCGACCACAGCCTGTCGTCAGATGGATCGGGAGAGGAAAGGATTGCACCGCGTACGTATAACTGATCTGCATTTTCTTTTTTCAGAGGGAATCCTGAAGACTGAGAGTGTCAATCTCCACCTTGTCGACAACCGTACGGCCCACCACACGGACGACTACGAGGTGGACAACCTCGTACTGAGGAGAGGCCAAGCCTTCGAGATCACTGTCACCTTCAACAGGGATTTCAATGATAAAACTGACGAAGTCAAGTTCATCTTCCAAGCAGGCAAGAATTTTTGTTTCCTAAGCTGCAATGTTTGCACAGCAGTCGAACTTCCGGTTTGTCACTGGGGTTCCATGAGCTGTGGTTGTTAATAGGATTGTATCATTCCATCAGGGCCGAAGCCAAAGCATTATTGGCCCTGAAAGGTGGAAGAGGCCATCGAGGCCATCGCAAGCTACTTATGTTCCTCACTTGGATGACGTCTTAACTTGCCGTTGCAAAGGTACTAGGGCACCTGCCGCTTGCTGAGCGGGCGTGACAGGATGTAACAACCACTGGGCGATCAGGGCTTGTCCGTGTCCAGTTCAACCACGCCCTGCATATGTATACTGTAGTACAGACTCTCAACTGCAGGAGCAGTCTGTTGTCCAAAGCGTGAACCCACTTTGTTGCACTTTCCCTGCAGCATTTTTTAAAAATTTCTATCTTTTCTGTCGGCAGGTGAGAAGCCCATTATCAGCCGGGGGACGGAAGCCCACGTAACCGTTGGATCCGACAAACTTGACACGACCAAATGGGGCGCCCGCCAAGTGAAGCTGAACGGTAAAGACGTCACCTACCAACTGATGACCCCTGCCGACGCCATTGTGGACAAATGGACGCTCATCGTGCAGACGATCTTTGAGAAGAAAGCAGACGATAAGTCCCACCGTTTCCTCTTCAAGGTCAAGGACACTATCTATGTCCTCTTCAATGCCTGGTGTAAAGGTAGGTCGTCAAATTGGGGTAACGGTAACACTGGGTAACTGGGGTAACGCTGAGACCAATGACTCAAACAAGTGCTCACGGATGACTTGCTCATACAGAGCCAAATCGCGCGGAAAAAAGTCAAGGGGAGTAGCAGCACACTAGGCGATATCGCAAGCGATCTAATCGCCATAAGCCTAGTTTATACTTCGACGCAAGACCATCGGCGTCCGACGCACGATCAAAATCTGGACGCCGACCTAATGGTGTCGGCATACAGATTTTGATCGTGCGTCGGACGCCGATGTACGCGTGCGTCGAAGTATAAACTAGGCTATAAGCGTACTTCATTAGGTCGGCGTCCAGATTTTGATCGCACGTCGGACGCCGATGGTCTTGCGTCGAAGTATAAACTAGGCTATACACCGAACTTCTCGCCAACCGCCGCAAACTAGGCGATATCCTTTTTGTATTGTTTGATAACGGGCGAGCATCGCTGACGAGAAGATTCCACGCATCGCTTCCAGCGCACACCTGGCGGTCTACAGCCGATTTTGCTCGGTGGCGAGCAGGGGTAGCCGCATAGAAACTCCGCTAGTGCTTCGACAGCCTATCGGTGTTAAAATGCATGGAAAAATGTACAGCACTGTCGGAAGATGGGCTCCGCTAGCGCTAGCGGAGCTTCTATGCGGCCACCCCAGATCGCTTGCGATATCGCCTGGTGTTGCACCCGAGGTACCATCTACCAATCACATTGTTCTTCGCCTGGGCGTGGTTATAAGGCGAAAGAATCACAGAGCGATGCCGTTAAGATCTCATGCATTCTGCCATAATTCCGTTCTTGCCTGTTACTGAACCAGATGATCAGTAGGCATATTTTATTACCCGAATGACGTTCACCTTTCATAATTTCTAGAGGACACCGTTTACATGGCGAAAGAGGAGGAGCGACACGAATACGTCTTGGAACAGAGGGGTATGATTTGGCGAGGAAGTGTCAATGCAAACGACCCAATGATGTGGAATTTCAAACAGGTATAATACGAGGCTCAAATTTCTCTTTATGGCACGTACATGTACTGTACTTTGTGGTTGTGCTGGTGGAGTACGGCGCCAAGAGGCGCGAAAGCGGCCGCAGAATTTGCCATTCTTTCGTTCTCGACTTGAGACGATAATTTTACTGAATGATACAAAATACACGCTTTATGCAGTTCCAGACGTTGAGAATCATCAGCTTGTACATGTACATCAAAAACTAGCAATTTGATTCACTGAGAAATCGCCCTTCAACATTAACCATGCTCCTTCAAACACTCGAAATACCACAAAGATCCCCGAAAACTCGATCACCCGCAAAATGAGACGGCTCTGGCATTTCAACTATAACCCTCCAGGGATGCCTAGAGATGCACTCATGGTAACAAGCTTTGGTTCTTTTGCATGTAGTTTGATGACGTATGCCTTGATGGATCGTTGCTACTCCTGACGAAGAGTGGACTGAGCGAGACGGCCAGGGGGAATCCGGTCTATGTGTGCAGGACTCTTTCACAAATGGTACGTACCGATAATGATCTACGTTGTATCAAAACAGAGTCTTTTCTAACCTGAGATTGACAGCAATTCCTTGAGAGAGAGAAAAAAATTCGCTGACTCCTTTCTCCTACAGGCAAATAGTAACGACTACGACGGTGGCGTCCTCAGCGGCAATTGGTCCGGGAACTATGGGGGCGGTACGCCTCCATACGAGTGGCAAGGGTCGGGCAGCATCATGGAAGAATACATGAGAACGAAGTCGGACGTCAAGTGGGCCCAGTGCTGGGTCTTTTCTGGACTTCTCACAGCACGTGAGTTTCCCAGCTGATTCTTGGATCAATTTGCTGTTGAAGAAATCACCGGATCAGCGTCCAAAGTTATCCTGCGTGCATGTCTTTGACGGTTTGAGCACGGTACCCCCAACTTGAGAAGCGCAGGTCCCTAACGCCCACTACACGTGCAAGGGAGAGCATTTGCATAGACTCTGATGTTCCAGGATGGGGTAACCCGGCCTGGTCATCTTCGGGATGGTGAAAAATAAGAGTGTAACCATAGTAACAGTTTTCCTTTCTTGTTTAAGTTTGCCGTGCGATAGGAATCCCCACCCGAAGCGTTAGCAACTTCGCATCGGCGCATGACACAGACAACAGCATGACCATCGACACGCATTACGAGTTCAACATTGAGGGGAAATTGTCGCCAGTTGCCTGGATGGACGATTCCGTTTGGTGAGTGACGATCCTATCTCCGCACCATTTATCGTCGTAATAATATCCGAAACACAGCAGGCTGGTTTCCTGTACTGGCAAGACTGAAGCGGCGAATCCACTGTCGCGATTTGGGCTTGAGACGGGGTTGCGGTCCCTTGCGATCGCCTGCCTTATATGGCAATCGGAAGTCCTTATAAGGTAACCGCAAGCGAACGCAACCCCGTCTTAAGCCAAAATCGCGAGTGTTCGAAGACTTCGCTGTACATCCCTAGCAATACATTTTGGGGAAAGGGCGGGCGTAGAAGTTGAATCGTTTAACGTTCTCTTTCGCAGGAACTTCCATGTGTGGAATGAGTCTTACTTGAAGCGCCCTGACCTCCCGGCCGGCTGCGATGGGTGGCAAGCCCACGACTCCACGCCCCAGGAAATGAGCGAAGGTAACCATGTCTCTACCGTCGGACACGACCATATCCCAAATGGGTTGGTTTGAACGAAACAAATTCTGTAAGCTCCATCCCTTAGGCCTACATACCGTCTCCCTCAGAAGGTCTTCACTGATGCAGCGTTCGTATGGTCGCGGTCTCAAAAGCCATACCCTATTCCCTCGTTGAACACTAATGAAACCGGACTTAAATCCCTGTCAGACCGACCGGTCCATGTCGGCGAGGACGAGAGAAATCCCTTCACCAGTCAGTGATATCCGTTACCTCTAACACAAACTTGCTACTTTGCCTTTATTAGGTTTGATGAGATGCGGCCCGGCTCCAGTTGCCGCCGTCAAGGCAGGCGACGTCCACCTGGGCTACGACTCCAGGTTCGTCTTCGGCGAGGTGAATGGAGACAGAGTGACCTGGTTGATCCAACCCGACGGGGACATGGTTCCCGTACAGGTCGAGAAGGAGAGCGTCGGCAAGCAGATGAGCACAAAGGCTGTCGGTCAGCAGGAAAGGAATGACGTCACCCACAACTACAAGCACCCGGAAGGTATGAGCATTTTTCTAATAAAAATTAGATATCTACACATAACCGACCAAGATTGCGCCGTTGAAAGGCAACGCGTCTTCCGCACCACGAACCATGAGCTCCGGTCGCGTCGTCTTCGGACATGCACACTCCGAAGGGACAGGAGCGTCTTTTTGCCACGGATGATTGAGACTCTTCAATATTTTGTACTTTTTAGGTTCAAAAGAAGAGCGGGAGGCTATGGCAAAGGCGATGAAGTACAGCTCCAGGAAGGAGTTCGTGAAGGTCGATACGACCAACGCAGACTGCAGCATGACACTTGGAGTCAACGCTGGGAAAAACGGCGACATCACCGCCAAGGTAAATGCTAGGTACTAATGGCCGTAATCTTTGACTCTGGTTGGGGGTTGTTGTTCCCCTCCGTTTGAGTGGAGTGATCAAAAGAAGTAGATGCAAGGCCGGGTGCAATGACGGATCTTCGGCTGTGTCGTCGTGGTCGTAGTATCATACGCTTTCCACATTCATTCCAGGTCAACGTGAAGAACACCAGCGACGCGGAGAGGACCGTGAACCTGACCTTAGCAGCCGTGGCCTCGTCTTACACTGGTGTGACAGGAGACACCGTCAAGAAGGAAACGAAGAAATTGACCATAAAAGCTAAGGGCGGTAAGGGAATGTGGCCTGGTGCAAACACACGAGGCAATTTTATTGCTAAAGCCCGTGTCACACTGTCCCGAAGTTGACACCCGATGGCCATACGAATTTTGGAAACTTTCGTTGACTTCGGGGCCATCTTCACGCGAAATCCATATTCGCGCGGCCATCGGGTGTCTAATTTCGGGACAGTGTGACACGGGCTTTACTCAGTGGGCAACGGCAGCAACCGTTGCTTTCATTGCCATTGCGCCGTGAGAGGTGAAACCAACGCGTCTTGCCCGCAATGACCACTGAGCAGTTATAGTCTGGTAAGACCAGTCTATCAGCAATGCGAACCAAACGTGTTGTTTGATCCGAGCAATGGATGAGCAACGTGCGGGCTATCTGTTGCCACTGGAAACAAGCTATGTCTTTCCACCGTAGAAACACGTTGTTATTAATTGCAGACGATAAGTGTGAAATGAAGCTTCCCGCAAGTGAATGGATGAACGAGGTTGATCAAGACGCAACCATCATGGTGTTCGCGACGGCAAGTGTCGAGGAGACCAAGCAGGTCATGACGAGGCAGGCACCGGCGCCTTTCAGCAAGCCGGCGCTTGACGTCAAGGTAGGGGCACATACTGTACAATGCATAGATACCCTTAAAAGTGTGTTACTCTACATGGGGCGAGGTTGATAAGCGGGAGTTTAACAACATTGTCAATAGAGGTCTCCCTTAACGCGTGTCTGTAGTGTAGGAAAGGGAAGGAATACACTGCCTCTTTAAGTTCCTGAGCAAGTGTGCATCCCGAGTCAACCAAAGAAATGTCTGACATGCTTTTCAGGCTTCGCCGTCGACCGTCACCATTGGAGAGGAGTTTGAAGTGACTGCATCTTTCACCAACCCACTCGAAATCCCCATCACCAAGGGCGTGTTCAGCTTTGAAGGACCCGGCGACAAGAGAGCAGTCAACGTTGAGGCCCCGTGAGTATGCCACTTCAAATCATGTCAAACAGATTCCTAGCTGAATGAGAAAAGTCCTAATACGTGGCCAAGGTGTCATACTCTGCCCTTCATAGCAGCCGCTGCGAGAACAAAGTTAGTTAGTAACTGAACAACTTTAGGCGAAAAGAAAAATTCATGCCATGACGAGGAAAATCCGACCATCAATGCCATCACAACCATACTTTTTCTCATTTTACAGAAAATCGATTGCTTCTGGAGCGACAGTGTCGGCAAAAGCTAAGTTCACTCCTCGCTTCCCAGGCAAGAAGGAGGTTGTCGTTGGCTTCAACTCGCGCCAACTGACCGGCGTAACGGGGGCTGTGTCCGTGGTGTCTAAGAGGAAGTAGGCGGCGAAGAATAGACGAGCCTGGAGAAGCTATGAGTTTGCCGACATTACTAGAGTAGCCTTACTTATATCCGTTGAAGCTACAATCTATTAGATTATTACACGAACTGTGTCATGTTTACTACATGTACATTTTATACCACTACAGAAGATAAAGGAGCACAACAAAGGGGAAAAAAATTTGTCATCAATGAGTATAAGTTAAAGGTACTTTTTACTATCTTGATGCCAGCATCAAGAAAGTTTATTTCAATGTACAAGATTGGCAATGATTTAAGCTGGCACAGACCATACATCAGCATTGGTGCTAGGGCCCTTATTGAATAGGGAAAAGACAAATGTATGACCTTTCTAGTTTGTAGTCCTTTAAATGCTTCAGGAATAAAAAGTCAGAGAAAAAAGAAATAAGCCTTCATTTCAATTTTATTACCAATGATGACATATATTAGAAGTGCAAGAAACACCATTATTTTGACACAAATAAATCTTTTTATTCAATCTGTACAGATGGCAAAATCATTATTACCAGTCATTTAGCACACACGGATATCCCTTGCCCTATTAAGACTTGGGCAGGCCCTGAGAACTAACATATATTGACTCACTTCAGCAAATTCAGACTGATTGAATGCTCCTAGTTTTTCTGAGTTGCTGAATCGCACCGCCAGCAACTGATCGGATCAGTTGCTTCCAGTCACAAGTGCTGTACACTAGGCTTTATACAGTTAACACTCTTTATTTGGAAGTTGCTTCATGCCACTACTACTATTACATTATTCACAGCTATTCATAGCTTCAAGAAACAGGAAATCTTTCATGACAAATCAAAGCTTTTGTACCTTCATTTTATTGTTGTTTTCTCGTGAAGAAATTCATAATTGCCTCGACACACTCCTTGGACTGCCATCTCTCCACAAGCAGCATGCATTCGCGATCATTCGTCCGATGGAGGGCGTCTCGTTCGACATCTCTCATTAAAACTTTACCAAGTTTGAAACTCTGAAATGGAAAGAAGTGGAAGTACCGTAAATGTGCAACAGAACTTCAGGATTGCATGTATGTTATCAGGGAATGATTGGGCAGGGTTCGTACACTGCAAGGTGATTTTTTAAGGACACTTAGGGAGGTTTTTACCTGTTTTAAGCTGTGGTGCTTTTTACCTTTGCAAGGGCAAGTAAAAGACATCACGATGGAAATCTCAAAGGAAATTGACATCATACTGAAAATATTCACCTCTTTTGGAAGTTCTGCCATTTGTTTGACGATTTCATCTGTTTTCTCTTTAAATACGGCGTGTGGGAATACTTCATTCACAAGATTCCTTTCCTGAGCTTCCTGTGCAGTCAATTTGCGATTTAAAAGTAACATTTCTCCTGCCTGGAATGGGAAAAACACAGCGGTTACAATGACTTTGCGAGTGATTGTTTCAAGATCAGATGCTAAAAAATCACTTGTTAAGAATTCATAAACAAGAATAAGGAATTATATCCATCAACTCTTCAAATTTGCCATGCAATACTTACTTTCACAGGCCCCATGATCTTCGGGAAAATCAGGGATGAGCATCCCTCAGCAGACTGGCCAAGAACGGTGAAGGGAGTATGAAATGTTGCCTGAAAAATATGATTTCTCATCAATTTCTGCACAATCAGCATCACCCTCTTGCCAATTTCAGGCTGACTGTTGTTCTACATTCACATTGATTCTGCAGTCATCATACTAAGGGATCCTTGTCCATTGAAAACCTGTGCAAGTGCTGAATTTGGAAAATCTAGCGAGCCTGGTTGGAGCTCATGGCTCGATAACGATGACCAACCTACCTTATCACTTGCATAAACGAAGTCATACAATCCTAGCGTTGTCACGGACACCCCTATGGCAGGGCCGTTGATTAATCCCACTAGTGGCTTCGGGAAGTCGATGAATGCTGTCACAAATCGCCTGAACAGATGAAAGAGTCAAAGTTTTAGGTGCTCTTAATCCTGGAACTGTCCAAATAACGTAGTGGTTTCCATGACATTCATCAAAACACATATGCGTAAATCATCTACATGGAGCTCAGAAGGTCAGTCACAGGGTGAAGGTGGGTTAAGTCATCTGCCCCCAGAGTCCAGCAGACGACATCTTCTGTCGAAGTTTTCTCACATCCTATGAAGTTGATTGGAAAAAATTTGAAGAAAGCTTGTCCCCTTGAACCATCTGAAGAATGTTTCTTCAAATTCTTTCGAATTCATTTCCAACTCTTTTAGAAAATTTCAACAGAAGAAAGTGTCTGCTCAAACCTGGGGTCTGACAAGTTAAAGAGGTTTTAATTTACTCTACTACCACTCATTTCAATTGAAACATACCTGAGGATTTCTCCACCTTTAGTTGCCATACCAGCAATCTCACTCGGTGACACATTTGCAAAATTAGCCAAGTCGTTGCCACTGCAGAAGAAGTCACCAGCACCTGAAAGTAGCCACTGGATACTGAAGAACCTGTCTCACTCTCGCCTTATGAAATCCAAGCCCAATAAGGAAGTAACACTTTTTATTCATGGGTTGTAGGAGCTTCAAAACACATAAATATTTTTTACTTTTTACTTGTTTACCATACCTGTGACAACTACAAAGTGGACAGAGTCATCTTGGGCTGCTTCTTCCAAGGCACTGGACCATTCATCATACATCTGAAACGATGAAAAACAGAACCCTTTTATGTCCAGGGATGTCTAAGCCGACCCTGGCATGTAGCATCTCTGGCAACAGCATGCGATTCATGATTTGCTCATGGGAGAAACACAAGAACATGCAACTCGAGAAACAACAACTATTCTAAACCAAATCTTTTACACAGAATTACTTGTATTTCTAACTACATTAGTAACTGTATTAGTAAATGGAACCAGTGGCTGAGATGGTATCAACTGAAAAGCAACTGAGCTCTGGTTTGAACCTTCACAAAGAGACGAACCTCATAATTGATAGCATTCTTCTTGGTCGGTCTATTGAGCGTTATTTTCAAGACAGGCCCATCTTTTGCAACTATCAACTGAGTGAATTTGGTGTCTTGAACATGTTCAGGTTGTGGGCCTTCAGCTTCGGCAAGGCTTGTCACCAACTCAACATACTGTTTCATGGCGTCCTCCTAAAAATAATGAACCAAATAATGAACATTAGATTACCATCCTATAAGAGAGTAACAAAATGTACACAAGGTATATCTTGGGAATTTGCTCTTAATAGTCGTTGGTTGAGGTGATTGTACAAAATATATTTACCTTGCTCATTTCTCCAAGAGTTGTCCATGCCTCCCATTTTACCTTTCCCACAAAATCCATTATACCAGGCTTGGGTTTATCACATGGACCACTTGTTGCCTGCAATGCGAAAAATAATACAAGATAGATCAAATTGCTAAGTCAAAGCAAGTTTGAATCAGAATAATTTTTCAATATGTGTGGAAGCAGCAACCTTGCCTTCAGACTTATGTAAGGAAAAAATTAAAACGTACTTGTTTAAACAAAGCGTATATCTTCAACTTGGCCTCATTTCCTGGGTCTTCCTTCAGACTGTCCACCATATTTTGGGCTGATTGAAATTTTTCAGTTACAGTCTGGCCACTTATAACAACTCTGCTGTTGTGGAATTGTCGGACATGACTGAAGAATCTACAANAAATGGAAATGATCAGGGTGAGATCCAGAGGGCATACGCCCCCTATTTTTGGCAGAGCAATCATTATTTTTAGCAAGAAAAATTTAATCAAATAAAAATAAAGTTTTTTGTTCTCAGATGCCAGGAAATCGCATAACAGCACTTAAATTGTCAAATTTTTCTGGGGGAGAGCCCCCAGACCCCCTTTGGGCTTTTGGTGCTCATCGCGTCTGCCAAGCTACGCCACCCCTTTCCGTCAATCCTGGATCCTGCCCTGATACATGTACTGTGCCTACCACAGACTGGCCGGAGAAAACGTCCTTCACTAACTTCCCAGTCAGTCTCAGTCCCGGAATGTGTGTCCCCACAATATAACAATGGAAAAAAAATGTCCCCAAAATAAGCTGGAAGGCTGTCCCCAAAATGGACTGAAAAATAGAGGGTGTAAAGGTTACTGTGCAATTGAAAGGCCTGTAAATGAAACGACCAAACCCATGTGGCGTGTTTTTGTTTATTTTTGTAACGAAACGACCCAAAAAATGTAACGAACTGTCTGTGTAACGAAAAACGGCTGTGTAACGAAACGACCGTAAACCCGTCACACTGAGCATCATCAGCACAACAGTGACAGTACTATAGACCGTGCAATTTTTAGTGCCAGTTTAACTAGGCCTACCGCAGTGCAGTGAGTGACAGTGTGCATCATCATGGCATGGAAGTGGTGGTGTGGGCCGGCCTGCTGTTGAATTTCTGTCAACTCAGTACTTTCGGAAAGCGGCATTCAAGAAAGTAGTGCTTTTCTATTTCCTGATGAGTCACTGATTCTGAAAAATGGGCTGTTTTATGAAATAAAACTCATCGTTACCTGTAATTTCGGGCCGAAAACTTGGCCAACTTCAGCAATCGGTTCGGAATGGAGGCAGCCATGATGGTTTGTTAGGTCACGTGACATCACTCAGCTAAAATGGCGGACAGCCCTGATCTTTACGAGGTGAGTAACGCCTTGGAAAAGTGCCGAACTTGCCTCTTTAGAAGATTCCAGTCGCGAATCGGTCAATGAATTTTATTGCGTCACATCTCCATTCATGAATATGTAACGTTAATTGCATGCGTTCTTGTGTATTTTGTGGAATAGTATCCCTCTATTTGGTGACAGACAGTCGCGCCGTGATCGCGCAGTTTACACACAATGCACACACACGCACATACATGCATCGCATGTACAGCCGCCACACCACACAAAAAGAACAAAATAAGTCATTCATGCATGTCAAATTAAACAACATTCACAAGAAATCACTGATGGTAGGCTGGCATAGAATGATTAAAGAGCAAAACACTTCTATTTGAGAGATGCATGCAGTTGCCATGGTTTTTGGTTGCCAACAAAAAAATTTAAAAATAAAAAGAGAATGCCATCATCTTCTCGGCATCGGGGATCGCCATCGGCATTTGTTGACATTGTTTGTTGTCATTTTGTTTCATTCATTCAGTCATTCACTCATGAATCATTGTTATGTAACCGTTTGATTGTTGTTTTGTTAATGTCGTGGACACGATGTTCATGATGATGATGATGATGATGATTAAATTAGGCCTAATGTTGTGTTCATATTTGATCATAATTGTGAGATTTTGAGACGAGAGTAGGCCTAAATGAAATTGAATTATGCGAATTCATGTAGCTATCATATTATCATTATGATACATGAATTATATCAAATATCAATTAGGGCTAAAATAGGCTAATTGATATTTTTCAGCCTTTAGGCCTTACATACACGTGTGTTGTGTTGTGAATTAATGTCCTTCAATTGCAGCTAAGACCAACTGACATGACTGATACTTAGTACTGTAATAGGACTTCCTAAGCAGTCTGATACTAGTACTGTAATAGGACTTTCTAAGCAGTCTAGTTTTAGGCCTGTGAGTACAACTGTAGATTATTTCAAGACACCATTAATTAAGACAAAAGTGTGTGTCTTCTTTTCTTTGTAGGTCCAGAGAATACTGTCAAGAAGGACAAACAAAGGCGTTATAGAATATTTGATTAGGTGGAAGGATTATGGAAGTGAATTTGATACATGGGAGCCCCAGCTTGGGTTGCTGGCTTGTAGGATTATGGTCAACCTCTACAATAAGAGGCATGGCTTTCCAATTATGGGACCAAATGGGGAAACAATCATTTCTAAAAAGAAGACCAGCTCCTCTAAGATAGCTGCTGAAGCATGTCTCAGTAAAGCAAAAGGGAAAAAACCAGGTTCAAATCTTGGAGCCAAAAAGCATACCAAGCTAAAGACATACCCTGTGCGCAATCGCCTGAGTTCTATTTCATCTGATTCTGTGTTAAATGATGTCAAAACAAAAACTAACAAAAAAGGTGTAACTTTTAAGAAACAAAGTGTGAAGAAGTCTGTTAAGCAGATCAAAAAGACTGGAGCCACTGGTTCTAAGGGTGCGAATCCTGGGAAGGCAAAGGTTAATAAGACCGGAAAGCTGACAAAGGCAAAAACAAAAAATAATGTTGCAAAGATACCGGTCGGTAAATCTGCCCAGCAGCAAAAGGGGAAGACTGGCAATGCTTCAAAGAGAAAACCTCAAGTCAAAGGGAAAATTAAGAAAGTCAATAAAAGCATGACTTTGGATTCAACTGATGGATGCGTAACTTCCAAAAAAATTGACTCTAAAGTTGCAAATGCAAAATTTGCAAAAGTCAAAGTTGGCGCAAATGCCACGGCTGATGGCTTATCCGATGAATCTGACTTCGACAGTGAAGGTTCAGATGAAGATTACATTCGCTACATGCTTGCACCGGCTTTGCTGAAAGAGCTCGAATCAAATGAACGGAACAGTTTAATTAATGGACCTAAACAAAAGAAACTAATTCATGTATGTGATAGAACACAGATTAAGAAAAAGGACAATAAGAAGAACGTTGTAGGGGGAAAGAAGTCGAAAGGGTGTGGGAAATTGTCTGAGGGTGAGAAAAAAAGTTCTAGTCGTGGTAAAATTTCCCCGAAGTCTGCCGGCAAACTACTGCCTCTGAAACCACTGCATGTGAAGACGGATTTTGCACAACCAGGTAAGTTGCCCACTTGTATTGCAGCATGCCATGGGGAGGGGGGGGGGACTATTCGGAGTTTAAAAGTCACCAATTAATATAGATATGATAAAGATTACGTCCCAGTGATACCTGCATCATTTACTCCCAGACAAAAGGACCCCCATTTTTCGATTGAATTGAATTCGCTCTTTTGATAGCCTTCAATTGTAACACTGATGGTTTCCTTTGTGTGTTCAGTTCCGGTGATTACCGTCATTCCCACAATAAAAAGACCGCCCTAAGGCACCTGCCTGTTTCTATATAGTTTACGTGATCCTCCCATATTCCCAAAGGCAATGCCATCTCATAATACTGAAATACAATGCCGGTGCTGGTAGTGGTTGGAAAAAAGTTGCAAAGTACATTTGTTATGGCTGCAAAATCATTCATCGGATTTGATATTTATATTCAACTTCACGGAAGTCATTGATATCCTATGTAGACCTGGTGATTGTGTATACATGTATTTTACATTATGTCCAGTTTTCTGAAAAGTTGATGATATTATTTCGAATTGTACAATGAATAATTAGGCTGCTGTCAGTTTTCATGGTTCGGCAAAGGAGATTAGAATAAATTTCAGTTTGCATACAATTCCCTAAATATGATGATGATGAAGAATGGTTAATAAACCCTCGTTTTTATTTCAGCATCGGTGCCAAAAGTTCCAGTCTGCAACATGGAATCCAAGTTTTTGATGTCATCTTCCCTAGACTACGCTGCCATTTACAAAACGCCGCCGACTTCACCACGTCTCACGCGCTCCTCCTCTGAGACTCCATCCAGACCAAGCACCCCCGTACACAGCGGCTATTTTGCTGACCTTCCAACGGTGCCCCTCGTACCGACACTCCCGAGCAGCCCGTCGACAGATTCATATCTCTCACTGATCACAGACTTGCCACAGAAACTCCAGGCGACGAAAATTAATCGACGGGTAGGGAACCAGGTCGAGGAGGAGGAGGTAACGAGACGAGTCAGCGTCCGTCAAAGTGAAAGCGCATTTAAATATCGAGATATTGTTGTCAAGAAATGCACCAATTATACCCAGATTTGGTTGTTTACGAACACCAAATTTAGGAATGCATTGAACCCACATGTAAGTATCAGTCCTAGCGTTTCCCGTTGTCTAGTAAGATGATCGCCAGTGGTAGTTACTGCCATTTTGTCTGAGGGGACGGCCAGCACAAATTAAGTTAAACACTACAGGCATCAAATTGGAGGGGTTTTGCTCAAAAAATGATGGAAGGTACAGGTGACTCGCCCATTGCTGCAAATTCTCTAAGCCCATTTGTGCGGCACATATGGCAGGTCTGCGGTCGCCCCCTACAATTTTTTCGCCAAGAATGCGTGTGTATCTGTAGAAGTGATTTCTGGACATTTAGTGGCTGTACATGTACGAATGAAAACATTTCCCCAAAAGTCCTCAGGAATTGTACCCTGGCTTCCTCAACTTGAGGATGTGGATTCTGTACCCAACATAACGTACTTGTACCCTCTAGTAACAAGACCCTGACAGCCCTGAAACAGTCTGAAACTGATGTCACTTTACAATCCTGACAATTGCTGATGTATAAGATGTTTTTCTTGGCAGGTCTTTCGTGAACTGATCTCTGCATTTCATAATGCAAAACATGATGATAGTCGTCTAGTAATGCTCAGCGGCATGGGGAGGATATTCTGCTCAGGAATTGACTTAGCTTATCTATCAACGGAGGATCAAAAACATGCAGTCAACAAGATGGTGGCATCTTTACGGTACGCACAATGGAATAGATCGTTTTCAAATTGACGTAAACGACAAAGATGTGTGCACATCGCCAAAATCTCAACCATATTAATAAACCTCGGTCTGAAACTGAATGACGTGACGCAGACAACCCCACGAATCGAAGCACTGATGTTGTGTCCGAGTCAACCATAGCTGAATCATGGATTGCGCCACGTCATCCGCTTTCAGATCGAGGTTCTGGTTGAGATTTCGGTGGAAGTATGCAGATCTGCAAATTTGAGAATCGTCTTTATTATCTTCTGTATGTTGAGTACTAAAATCCGTAATGCCATATTCGGTGCTTGGCTCTGAACTCAATGTTTTGAATATTCTAATGACTTTCTTCCGTATTTCAGAGATTTCATCAAGACACTGATATCTTTCCCAAAGCCAATTGTGGCTGCTGTCAATGGCCCAGCTATCGGTCTTGGTGCTGCCATCCTGCCCCTGTGCGACATCGTCTACGCCAGTGACAAAGCAGAGTTCTACATGCCTTATCCTAGGCTAGCGCAGACTCCAGAAGGATGTGCTTCGTTCACGTTTCCAAATGTCATGGGATTACCTTTGGTGAGTGGGCCAACAAGCCCTCTGAGTTTATTGCACTCAACCTGAATTAAACTTGGGATTACCTGAGCGTGGCTTGTTGCCCTACTTGCTCAATGCTTTCGTATACAATTTGCTTGATGATGTGTGCCCGGTTGCTTAGGGTTGGCTTACATGAGCTGATCCAATGCTTCTGCCATCTTCAAAGTCTGGGCATACAGTGAATAGGCCTACCATTGCAAGTCGCGTTTATAACCACCCCACTGCCAGGTTGTGTTTGAAGTCCAACCTGCGCAACGCACTGTGAAATATAAGTCTGGGTTAAAGGCACGCTCATGTCGGGATCGACCCAACTCTGGCTTAAGCCAAGGCTGAACAACCGGGCACCATTCTCTCAGAATATGGCTCAACAAACTGAACTTCATTCTGTCTGATAATTTTGCCCATGTTTGAGTTGGGTGCAGATTTGACTTAAATTCAAAGTGATTTTGGAATCACTAGTAAAAGTGGATGCATTTGATGTGTTATTCTCTTGTAGGCGAATGAGATGTTACTGGGTGGTAGGAAATTGACCGCTATCGAAGCATATCAGAACAATCTAGTATCACAAGTGTACTGGCCTACAAGCATGATGCAGGAGGTTATACCCAAGGTGGAGGCAATGGCAACACAGTCTGCTAAGGTAACTAGAATTACTTTCTACCAATGGTATCTCTTGGCTGATTATTTGACTCAGAAGCATGTCCATTGCTGCACTATCTCACAATTTTCTTAAAACGCCAAATTTTCCTCAAAGAAGGACACGCTGAACACTGCAGACAACAGTCTAACTCTGGGTGTCAAACCACACGACTTGATACTCAGCTTGAGTTGGGGTGCAGTGTTCTGCAGGCTTTAAGGCCTGAACCCACTGTCGCGTTTTTCCGCTGCAGTTTCATCACTGCCACCCTTTGTTATTTTCTCGGTCCGCTGCCTTTTAACAAAGCATTTTCTGCTGCTGCGTTTTCCCGCTGCACAAAAACGCGTCAGTGGGTTCGGGCCTTTAGAAAAAATATTACGTCATCTTTTTTTCAGGCTTTGGAAGCCACAAAGCTAATGGTCAGAAGCCACTTGAAAGCCAAAATGGACTACACTAATGAAACGGAATGCAATATGATCCATGAATGCTGGTCATCAACAGAATTCCAACGAGCCATCAAAAGGTATTTAGAGGAAGAAGAGGAACTTTTACATTGATTGATCATGTTTGTGTATATTATCGGTAAGGGACTACATAAGTGGGATTTTTATTGCTGAATACTAAAATGATAGTCTTTTTTCAGTCAACTTTGCACAAAAAACCCAATTGCAGGAACCAAGTTGCCATCCTTTTTTCATTCGCACAAAAGGGCATGTTCTTTTTCGGAACATTTTTCCCAACTAATTTTTCATTTAGTTGCAGGTGTTTAATTTTCATGATAATTTCAGGTGTAATATTTTATAACGTGAACTACATAATCATGAAAGAAAAATGTGACATTAGTTTCATTAATTAGGAAAACAAAGAGCATTTGCAAAATGTTTGAAATCAGCATGAAAACAGTGAAATTATTCCCTAATGTTTGTTGTACTGGGAGAGTAATGGTATTATTTATCATTCATCATAAAATCATTACTGAACATATTGGTTTTGCTGAAATATTTGCATAAAATCTGTGATTTTCTTCATTTCTGCACCCCTATTTATGTGGGGGGAGAACAGAACAGCACATCTAGGCCTGTCAGATTTGAATGGAATGCTGTGGTAAAGATTATAATCAATATCAGTTACAACATGTATAATCAACCATGACATGTGGGTAGGCTTATGTGATCGGTGGGACGTCAAATTCAAGTTTCCCTTTTATGACCTTATGCAACACCAACAAACCACTTCACTGATATTGACAATAATCTTTACCACAGCATTCCATTCAATTCTGACAGGCCTAGATGTGCTGTTCTGTTCTCCCCCCACATAAATAGGGGTCCAGAAATGAAGAAAGTCACACATTTTTTGCAAATATTTCAGCAAAACCAATATGTTTAGTAATGACTTTAAGGTGAATGATAAATAATACCATTACTCTCCCAGTACAACAAACATTAGGGAATAATTTCACTGTTTTCATGCTGATTTCGGACATTTTGCAAATGCTCTTTGTTTTCCTAATTAACGAAACTAATGTCACATTTTTCTTTCATGATTATGTAGTTCACGTTATAAAATATTATACCTGAAATTATCATGAAAATCAAACACCTGCAACTATATGAAAAATTAGTTGGGGAAAAATGTTCCGAAAAAGAACATGCCTGGCGCCATACGAAAAAAATTTAGGGAAGAGGTGACTTTATCTCCGTCTCGGGTTTTTCCGCAAAAACTGGCAGCTTACTGATGTTTGAGGCAGCTTTGTGGTGTTGATCACAAGACTATCACCCAATATTTTGCGAGGAAGGCCCAGAATGTGAACAAAGGGAGTGGCGGTCAGTCGTTTACAGGGTAGTTAAGGATTCTTTGGCCTTCGTTGATTACCCTAGGAAGGAATGTTTTTGTGTTGCGGGCCAAAACTTCACATGGCGGGGGACGGGCAGAAAGGGAGTGAAAAAAATGGCTGGGCATGGCACGCTCCTTTAAATGGCTAGTGGAGTTAATAGTGAACGTAAGAAAAACACAGGGTATTTTCAACTTCTGAGAAAAAGGCAGTGTGCATACTCTCTGCTAATACATACATGTACACTCAATATTCAGTGCTAATGGCCTCAAAATACGTGTTTTCTCCTAGTTTTTGAGGCTGCTCATCCAAGCATAGCTGAAACACTATGTTTGGAACAGTTTTTCTAGATCGATGTATTTTATCACTTCATTGGTGACCATTCATTTGACATGTTTGCCAACATAATTATGTTAGATGTTTACCTGTTCAGTAATTACGGGTAATAACTAGTCTGTATTTAGCCAAAAGTTGTCACGTTTTATGCTAATTAATTTATTCTAATTTTCTTCCATCTTTGGCGACTTTCCTCTGAAGGCTGCAAGTGGAATGAATTGAAGCTTTTGATATTTGTGAGGCAGTCATGAGTCTGGGAAAACCTGTCGGATGTCGCATTTGAGGAAAGTGTTAATGGCCTTCGTGAACCTGCACATTTCAATAGCTGAAGTGCACTTCATAACATAACAGGCAAACAGTTGCTGATCAGTGCACAGGCAATCTGACAGCCCTTGTTGACTCATTCAGTGACATCGGATGGGTTTTCCTAGACCGCCAGTCAGACATATTTATAGCATTTAGGCCTATAGGATTTATAATGCAGCTGAAGTGTTTGGGCAAGGATAGCCATCAGTTGATGGTGTCAAACAAACTGAACGAATGTCATATGATGTGGTTTTTTATGGGATGACATTGGAACAGATCATGGTTCACAGAGACAGGCAACGCCTCCTGACATTGTAAATACACCGAAATCACCGTTGTAAGGTCCAGAGACCTGACTTCGTCACTGGGATCTAACTTCTCCAAAATTGCATTAGGAATACTCGTTATTATGTTTGATTTTAAGTGTGATCAGATAACTGTTGAGTGTAGATGTAATTACATTTTGTTTTAGCGATAGGTTTTAATGTTTATGTTTGATCTTATTTTTGGCCGTGTTTGGTGCTAGTGACACTCTCTCCTTGGTGCACCCATATTGAGGGGTAGTATTCTGTACAAGTCCAGGGAGATGGCACCTGTGCACTGGTAAAATTGAGCTAAGTTGGAATGGAAGTTAAAGAATGCAGTCTAAGGCACGTTTCCACTTCAGTAGATAGATTCCACCATGTTTGCCGTGAGCGGTGTGGTTTTCAGAGGGTTTTGGATAATCCTTCGATGGTTCAACGATACATGGTCTGTTGATTAGCTTAAAGCCTGTGAAAACCGCTCCGCTCACCGCAGACCACGGTGGAATCCGCTGAAGTGGAATGGTCCTTTAAAGTTTCTTCACTGTTCATAAAAAAATTTTGTTTGTGAACTGATTTTGTTTGTAAAATGATTTTATAAAATCACGTCATTCATTTTAAAATTGTTGTATCTAATGATCATATCAAGAGATTCATTTCTATTTATTTGGTGTGCATTCCTCTGTAGACTGTATAGTTGTACATACTAAGTGTAATACTTATATGTGTGTGCATGTATGTGTTATTTTAGTAAAGGTAAAACCATGTTGGATGCACATTGTATTGTTGGTGGTCTGGCATGTTGGCCATGTGCATAAAATGGTAAAATGGTTAAATTTGAAGTGCATACCAACAATTGAATGGATGTAAATTATGAAATTTATGAAATTAATGAAATTTGTTCAGCAGTTAAAGTAAATTTAAACGGGTTTTTCGTTTAAAACGAGACTTTCTGCCGAAGAATGGTGAAAATGCGGCGTAAGTGTTCCCTGTGGAGACTTTAAGACTTAAGACTTAAGAACAAACTTGGTTCTAAAAGAGCATAGAGAATATACATGTATTCTCTACTTAAATCAAGCAGCCCTTCAAAAATAAATAAAATTACTAAGATATGTGACCCGTCCGGCAAATCGCTCTTCAGTTTACAGCTTGTGCACTACTATTGTCAACCTGCAGAGATGTTCATTTCAGCTTTTGTGTTGTAAGGCCTTTCCCCAGTTACAACAAGTGCCTACTTTTGCTAGAGCGGGTCAATAGCATAATCAATGTGTAACATTTATGAGGGACCAACTTCTGCAGTGAACTGGGTGCCCTTTACTGCATCAGAATAACCGTTTTGAGAGGATGTCGTTTTTTAGCTGTTACACGTATAGATGTGTCACTGATTTGTGCACAGCTCCCCCCAAAATATGGCCTACATACATGTACTGTAGTTATTGGTACATGGTTTTATGAATACCCTGTTAATATTTATGTATCAGTATTCCAAATCACACAAGAGTCAATGTCCAGACAGTTTCATAGCGAACCGCCCGAATGACGTCGGACTTGTCAATTTCATTGTGTTTGTCGAAACCTGCTTTTGTTCTGTCTCACCTTGACAATGTGGTCACTCAGTAAAATTTAGTTGTTATCTAATGCTTGTCCAAACTTTGCTGGTAAAAATAGAAACCGGGCGGTATGCTGTTGAAATATACATGTAGTATTATAAAAGCCTATTAATAATTCTTTCGCATTGTTTGTGCTAACACACTCTCACTCTGACTTGCACACCCACACTTGCTTCAAGTTTTTGCTGGTAGGCTATTTGCAATGAATACTCTGGTGTGTTACTACTACCGGTAATGCATTATTCTAGTGCTTGAACAACAATAAATTTCAGGTTCGAAAAGTTGTATATTAGTATTTCGGGTTTTGTAATCTGGTGACATAGCATGTCTGTCTGTATACATAATAGTAATTTTCATCTATTGCACCTACATGTACATTACATACATGTATCAATGTAAAGTTCCATGTTATTGCATTTTTGACTGGAGACACGCTGTCAATGGATTTCAATCACTTTGTTATAAAGATCTGCTAAACATACTTGCATTAAGGAAGACCTCTATTGACAATGTTGTTGAACAACTACTTACCAACCTCGCCCCATGTGGAGTAACTCTCAATAGACTATATCACTCCAAAAGAGCGCAGCACCTGACGGGTAACTACAGCGTCACGACGTCCCATACTCATTCCATGACATCTTGACGTGAGACGACGTCATGATCGCTGAAACAAGTGGAGGTTTTTCGAGTGACGTCATGGCGTTCAGAATGGGGCACGGGACGTTGTGACGCTGAAGGCCTAGCTGGCTACCCGTCAGGTGCTGCGCTCTATTGGAGTGATAGAGTCTATTCTCCAACACTGGGGTGAAAGGCAGAACTGCGGTATTGGAGAATGATGCAATCACCGCCGGTGGTGCCGTCTGTGGACAAAGTGGCAATATTTTAGCCCTCTACCTACATGTAAGATCCACCAGTGTACAATACAAGAACTGAAAATTCTTCTCATGAAAAAGTCCTTTTATTTCATTTTCCTTATAAAATCCCATTTGTTTACAATTCATAATCACAGCTGCTTACAAAATTCATCCTGAATATATACATACAGTTCATTTGACAACAATTCAACCCTGCCTTGGCACCCTTTATCCAGATAATACAACACACTACTCTAGGATATAAATAGGATAGTGCGTTATGCTAAGTAGCCATTTAACAAGTCTGCCACAGCTAGTTCGAATTTAACAAGAATTTAATGTACCTTGCGGGACTCAAAAGCAGGCCTATCATGCCTATAGACTATTACTAACATCCCATTAATATTCACGCTAACATCTCTTGATCAACAAGATATCAACTAAATATTCAAAATACTTGGTGCCAGATACCACCAGGCAAATGCCAGGCAAGGGGAAAGCAATCTGATCATCATCGATCTCTCACCAGCCACTGCAGACTAGGTGATACCACTTACATTGTTGAATATTTTTGGGCAGTGACGTAGACGAACTAGCACCGACCTCAAAACCTCAGGATGCACTTACGGATGAACCTACAGAAATGCAGCCTGCACAAAATTTGCACTGCAAGACAATAACACATTTAGAATACAATCGTTACTTTGCCTGCATTGTGTCCTAGCTCATAAGGTAGGGGATATGCTGACATTAAGGTCCGGTTGCACCAGTCATGGTTAAAATTGAGTTTGAGGTAAACCTCAGCTGAGCACGACATAAAAGTTGAGTACGACCCCTCTTGCACAGGATATTCAATGTTCTTGAGTATGACTTCGAGCAAGAGAATAGCTCGCGCAAGGCAATTTGAGGTTGAGAATGACTTTGAGGTTAGCTTGAGCATGGGCCCAAGTCTTTGACTATTGGAAAAACTTCAGACGTATGTGTATACTTCGCTGCCTATAGTTTATAGCTACGTAGTCTGAGTTGCCTCCGACAACAGGTACAGGGTACACTTCCAAAATCACCTCACCGTATCAATTTTGTGGTATTTGTACACCTGTAAATAAAAACAGAATATTTATGACATGAGACCTGATGGCAGATCAAAATGTTGGAGAAGATGAAACAAATTCTCTTTTAAAAATACTATGTAGACGTCGAAGCTCCCCAGAACATTATTCTCGCATACCACTGATGCAAGATGCAGATGAATTAGCTGACAATGCCAGCATACCTTAATTTCCGTATCCTCCGACCCAGAGAGCAATGTGTCACCATTTAGAGCCAGGGCAGTGACGCTCCCTTCATGCCGTGCCAGACTGTGGATGGACAACATGTTTTGGAGGTTCCAAACCTGCAACGGATAGTTCAAATGACTACACTTTTAAAACCATGACATCGCCATTCAACAGAGGATCATCGTATCACTACCGCATACAATCTGCTGGACAAAAATTGGATGTACAAGGATTCTATTATGTGCAGCTCCACGTGCGAGTTGGCTCTCAATGGGCAATTCATCACTTTTGCTTTCTGCACTACAACCGATGACACAAATGATCACCCATAGTTTTCTACGGTTAAGTTGCCCACAGAGCCAACTTCCGAGGAAAACTCTCACGTGGAGCAGCGTCACAATGATTCCCCTCACCTGGATTCTCGAATCAGCTGATCCCGAGAAAAGAAACTGTCCCGAAGGTGATGCTAGCAGACACGTCACGGCTCCGACATGTCCCATCAACTCCTGAATGTACTGGTGCGAAGTGATGCTATATACTTGGATATTCCGATTATAGGTCCCTGAAAATACATAAAATGCACGATAAGTGACAACTGCATCCTTCTTTAAGAGGCTGTCTTGTGAGTCTACACCGAGTCCAATAAGGGTCGCCTTCAGAAAGCTTCCCCGAGGAAGCTCGGGGAGGCGTGAGAGCGTTCGGAAAGGTATTTGGCAAGGTGCCAAGGCTTCCTTGAGCCTGGCCGAAGTGAGCGACTCGCTCACTTGGGGAAACTCCCGGCATGCATTTCGTGTTCTTTGCAGGCCGGCATGCTGATTGGCTATACATGGAATATTTCACGACTGCAACGACACAGTAGTACCTTTCCCCGAGGAAGCGCAAATATCGTTCGGAAATTCGCCTTCACACATTCCCCGAGAGAAGCGCCAGAAACTTCGTCGGGGAAGCTTTCCGAACACGCCAAAGGGTGTAACACTTATTGTTTACTTACCAGCCAGAATATACTGATTTGTCAGTTCCAATGAGTAGAGTGAACCGAACGTATGATCCAACTTTCCCCGCAGGTTGAACTTTCCCGTCGCATCCCAAATTTCAATTGTATTGTGAGATCCACTATAGAGTTTATCCTTGGATTTATTGATTGCCAAGCACCGTACCCAGTGGTTCAGGCCTCCTATGGAATGGACGTGATTCAGGGTGTTTATATCCCACACCTGAAGATAATTCAGAAATGTGTGTACATATAATGGAGGAATGTGCAAACTATTGCTATTTAGTCCTACTTCTGATATCGTGAACCAGTAGGCTCTTACGAAACATGATGATAGAAGTTTTGGGGTTCATGACATGTACCTTGATGTTTGAGAAGGATGAAGAGAAGAGGAACTCCGCAGAGCAAACGAGGGCTTTGATGATATTGTCGTGGGCATTCTGGGCAGTGCAATGCTCATCCAGAATACCACCAGTGCCCAATTTCCAGGCGTGTATCGTGAAATCAGCCCCAGCAGAATAGAGGTATTTACCATTGACTGCAGTACAGTGGACCTGGAGAGGAAAGAAATGACTGACTGAGATAATGAGATGGGAATGCCCGGCCAGCCAAATACTTCTGGGGTAGCCACCAGATGCAAGTCTTACCATATCGTATGTATTTGTATTAGATTTTTTCGTCAGGGCCAAAGCCATAGCAATATTGGCCCTGGTAAGTACTGTACAAAGAGGCCATCTCAAGCTTCCTCACTTGGATGGGGTCTTTTACTTGCCCTTGCAAAGACACAAAGTAGGCCTACAAGGCACGAGGGCTTACTGTCCCATGCGATGGACTGGATAGCCAGGGATGATTAATCCCATGTGCCTTGGGATTCCAACCAAGGACGGACCTGAATTCGAACCAAGGACCTGCCACTTGCTAAGCAGACGAGATAACCACAAGGCTATCCAAGGCTCCTCAACCCTATGTCAGGCTAGAGTCTTGTGTAGATGGCAGCACCGAAGGTAAGCCAGAATGTCAACTGCCTGGCTGGAGGACAGAAAAGGAAATAGAAGGATTTGGAATGCTGTCCCAAACTTCTGCGCAGTATTGTAAGCATAGATGACAAATCTATACCGGGGGTACTTACAGCATCAACATGTCCACCAACTGTCCTCAAACAGCCATTGGTCAAATTCTCTAAGTCCCATACTTTGAGCATCTTATCAGCCCCACCACTAATCAGTTTGTTGTGCCAGACTGTCAAACAGTTGACAAAACCGTGGTGGCCTCGGAGTGTACCGTAGCATTTGAAGAGAAGTGGCGTGCTCCAATTTTCTAGTCCGTTGACAGTGACGGACTTTCCTGAAGGTGTTCTTGGAAGACGAACAACTAAAGAAAGAACAATGTGAATCAGAACCTTTTTGTGCAGGTATCATGGTCAGCAAGACTAAGATTACACCATCCAGGCTAACCTGGGGTTTTGCGCTCAGTTCGCACGGCTCACACCACAAACTGGAGTTACGGAATGCCATCGCCGCCGGTAAATCGGCATGAGATTACATCAGATTTGAATATGACAAAATGACGTCCAAATATTATCTCAATATGTAACTGAATTCATTGTTGACGCTCACTGAGTGACTTACCACGACCTTTGGCTTCTTGTGAACCAGGCGACACAGCAGACCCCATGGGCCCTGCTCCTGATAGGGGTCTAGGTCGTGATGTGCTGGCTTGAAGCTCATCAAATCGCTGCTGTAGGGTGGCAAGGGAACTGTAAGTAAGAGTCACACAGTTTTGCATGTAGGCCGACCTGTATGCAGAATGTGTATCTTGTAACCTACACGCAACTGCCACTCAATGACGTACAAACTACAGCTGAAACACCACCATGATCACTATTCTGTCACCAGACGTCAAATTTAAAGTTAAAGTTTCGGTCTATAGTCTAATATCAACAACGGTCTATCCTGAAACCTTTCAGTAGAACTCAGATGAGCTGATCATTCAGCACTACAATCAGAGCATTTCCAACCAATACCCATTTATCCACCTGGGTGGAGAGAGGCCAGTGAGGCAAAGAGACTAACCCTAAGTCTCACGCCCAGTGCGATTTGAACCCGGGACCCTTTGATCGCTAGTCAGAGACCCGAACCACTACGCCACCGTGGCTCCAGTGATAATGAGATGGGACCTATTAATGATGATCGATAATAGGGGGACATGTAGTTCCCAGGCCAATCAAATGGGTCACAACCTCTTGAAATCTCACCTAAGGCACTGTTCCAATTGTGTTTTCATCTGGCTCCCTTCCCTTTCCAACTGATTGACTCGGTGTGTTAGTTTATGAACACATTCATTGAGATGTCGATTTTCTTGTTGAACCATCAGCAACTGTGTTGTGAAGAAACCACAAAGATATATGGTAACAATAATGTTCTTGGTAGTGATCACTGGACAAAAGGAACTGGGAGCTGATTTTGGCCAAGAAAATGAAGTTGACTGTCAACAGATTCCAGTACCATGAATGGCTACAGCTTGCTCTTAAATAAAATTCTGGGAGGAAAACCCTTTTTTCCTCAGTCCTTGCCACAGAAAATGGGATTTTTACGAGTGTTGAGAAAAAATGTATATGGTAGGCGTACCTGGTCTTTTAAAATGCTATCATCCTCACTACAGAATGACCCAGAGTTCCGATGCAGATTCCTGTAGCCACATATTGCTTTATGTTCCTGTAAGGATTGTTTGTAGCCCTCAAATTCACATCCTCTTTCTCTATACGGGCAGTGATAATGGCTACACACTCGGAGATGGGCATCTATATTTAGTTTGGGGAATGGTCCACAGTCTGTACTGTTTGGGCAGGGGACAGGAATGAATGGGCAGTGAAGTTCATGGTCATCTCGTCTGCCTGGAAATGAATACTTTTCATGTAGCCATGTCGTTAGCAAGCTGATCACCAAATGCTTAACAGACTGTTATAGAAAAATACAACTCCGGCTCACATAAACTACACATGAAGGACACTGCAGCAATTAACATCGAAGGTTAAGTTCCAAAGGTTTAGCAATGCAATGATGAAACACATCACGACATTGTGCGACACCACAGTCACTGCCCCAGCGCAACTGCCTTGACCTGGACTCTTACCAATGGCTATCGTTTCCTGGCATCCAGCAGGATCAGGGCTCTGCTTGCCATCGCTCAGCAGCTTCAGTCCATATCGGCAGTATATGAGGAGTTCATTTGTCTGATTGACCACAGTTCTGTAACCGACACACAACAAGTCAAATAAATGCCAAGGCAAGGTTAAGTTGAAATCAAAATGTCGCAAGGCAAGGACTAAGGAGGTACCGTAGGTAGGATGATCATGTAGGCCTAGGCCTACTTTTGAAGTAAATGTACCGGTACACATCATTCTTGTGTCCTTGTGTCCTTTTGACTGACTTAGGCCTAGGCCTAACTCATTGCCCACACCATGGACNGATGATGGGTGTGGGGTCAACTGGTCAACTTACTTATTCACAACCAGGGTTTTTGGGTCATATGTCAGGCCATCCAAAGGACATTTTCCTTCATTTACACCCAAAGCACAAGATCTGCAAAAGGTGTGGCCACACTTCACACTGATCACTGGATCTCTGAGCAGTTTCTGGCACACAGGACACAATAAATAGGGCGACGGATCGCTGACATAAACTGTAACTTTCACATCAGCAGCCATCCCAACCTCCAAACCCGGAAGTAAATCTGTGTTTGGGAATTCCCGTCTGCTACGGTGACTGGTAAATTGTGGAATGGATCTCAGGTTGGCCTCTCGAATGTCAAACTACTTTTCGCTTGAATTATTTCAAAGAATGACTACATATCGCCAAATGGCATAGGATAGCACATATATTCATTATTTTTAACTCTAATTTATCGCTTTGGATACTGCTTACCGTGTAATAAGCGCATGAAATAACATTGTCAAACAGGTACCCGCTTTCAATTTTTACTGGTTCGCTTCTTAGGCTTACCCGGACACGTCATTCGAGGGAGGGCTTCCCCCGTTTTAAACATGGATTCAAAGTTTGGATTAGACACAGATAGCGACGATGAAATCCCTGCTGGATGGGAAGAACGCGTGACAGTCGATGGAAGGGTTTATTATGCGAAGTATGTTTTATGTATAGAGACCATTTAGGGAAGAATTGGGTTGACGGGAAGGGCCTGATGTTAGGCTAGATGATCACAGGAACATGACTCGTCCAAAAAAAACCCTAGGCCTAGGCCTAGGCCTAGGCCTACTATAAAATAAAAACTTTTATTTTATAGTAGGGTTTTTTTTTGGACGAGTCATGTTCCTGTGTAGATGATGATGATGATTAGGCCTAGGCCTACCGTAGGCCTATGCTGTGGCCTATGACATCAGATCATGATGTTCATCCATCCAGGACCAGGGCAGGCCATCCAGCCTCCACAGGCCACCCATGCTATGCATCATTGCATGATTGATGGGGGGGGGGGCTATTTTCTAGTTGTTGATCTCACTAGGCCTATTTATAGCATGTGCCTATAGGCCTAGGGCAGCAGGCCTAGCTACCGTCATATAAGATCAAGCATGCAAGGCTGGCTTTATCCATTTCTGCTTGAAAGCATTGTTTGTTTCTGCGGCGTTGGTCAATCAAGGTAAGGAGAAACTCAGAAAGGATGCGGCATCCACCGCTCGAAAATCGTGTGAATGAATTCTTAGCCTAATGGTCTGCTCTCTCACTCTCTCCAGTCACAACACTCAAGCAACACAATGGGAACACCCATCTACTGGCAAGAAGAAAAAGATAACTGGAGGTAAAAAACCATGTCGGAAATTGACACTGATACGCATCAGCTGTTGGACTGGCATGAAACAGTTTCTGCACAATAATTACCAGTATAATTGCCTTGGCCCTGCCTCTGCGTAACCAATGTTTAAACACTTTGGTTTGGATGGAAAGTACCGGTATATTTCTTTTCTTGTGTTTATTTCAGAGCTTCCATATGGCTGGGAAACAAAGTTAGATGAATCTGGGAATGTAATCTATGTTGAGTGAGTATCGAGCTTAGCTCTCTGGCATCCAGCTCCTGCCCTATCCACTTATCTACTTGTTTGCTCTGACTGTAAACAACACTTTCAAACCCACAGTGCAATGCAATTCTTTGACCTCTGAAGACATGTACCCATTACAATGAGTCAATGATCTTGACATGTGATTCCCACTGGCATCGCATTTATCCATGCTTACAACACAACAGATCAAGAACTGACAGGTGTGGCCACATTATCCGCAAGCCTGTGGAAACTGCGGCAAGATCAGTAAAGTGCTCTTTTGGAAACAGTCTTTTAGTATTATGGTCAGAGAACATTTCCTTCTTTCTCTTCTTCAGTCATATCAACAAGAAGACAACATTCACAGATCCACGCCTCGCATTTGCTATAGAAGAAGACACTTCTTTATTCGGTGGCCAGAAACGAGACATCAGACAAAAATATGACGGGCACACGAATGGTTTGCAGATTTTACAGGGCCGGGATCTTTCGAAGAAATATTTTGTCATTACAGGCGGCAGCAGTGGCATTGGTAAGGTTTGGTACCAACAAACATGTTAGCGATGGATTGTCGATTACAACAATGTCATGTAGGTGGAAAACAGAGCCCTATACATAACCTTTTTCATTTCAGGGCTTGAAACAGCTCAGTCTTTGGTGCGTCATGGAGCCTTCGTAACCATTGCTTGCCGCAACTTGGAGAAAGCCAAACAGGCTGTGGAGATGATAAAAAAAGACATTCCAAAGGCTCGGCTTGAGTACATGCCACTTGACCTGTGCTCCTTCAAAAGTATTCAGGAATTTGTCAGACTGTATGAAGAGAGAGAATGGTAAGAAATGTCTATAACTACCACATTTGCCATTTTTCAGCCCAAACCTGTATGAAAAACATGTTTTTTAGTGACGTCGGAGGCCAGGGGAGGGGCCATGTGCCCCCTGCCTTATGCTTATTGCACTGAAGATGAATACTATGTATCTAATTAATTTACCCCAATAACTACATTTTCTCTGTTCCTTCCAGGCCTCTTCATGTCTTGGTGCTGAACGCTGGTGTAATGTGGTTACCTTGGGGCCAAACTGAGGATGGCTTTGAGCAGACAGCTCAGACAAACTACATTGGCCACTTTTACTTGACTAAGTTACTGGCTAAGAAATTGTTGGCCTCGAAACCATCAAGAGTTGTGGTGGTGGCAGCGGAGTCGCACAGGTGAGGAGAGATTGTTTGGAAAGGGTTTGTTAAGAGCCTTACAACACAAGAGCTGAAATGTACGTCTCTGCAGGTTGACAATAGTAGTGGATACCAGTGATAATAGTAGAGTAAACTGATGACCAGTGATGATCACCTGCGACATACTTCTGCTAGATCGGGTTAGAAATATTGAATTGAGAGAGTGCCAGTTATAGCATTACTGGTATTAGTTCTACAGACTCACTACATCAGGGAGATGGTTCTCTGCTTTATCAGACTAGGGCCCCAATATTCAGAGGCAAAGCATGTCAAGCCTTTTCGGGTGATTTGTGAAACCAAAATTTCTGGCTTCCATCAGGATGCCAAGATTCGTTCTTTCATGATCAAAACTACTTCTTGGTTTCAGATTCTCAGACATCGACATTCGAAATATTACTCCAGAGTGGATCTCGCCGAGCACTGAGTTTGGATTCAAATCAGTCATGGCGTACAACAGGAGTAAAATCTGCTGCATGCTCTTCTCTCACGAGTTGAACACCCAACTCTGGGATAAAGAAGTCATATCCAACTCTGTGCATCCAGGGAATCTCATCTACACTGGAATAGGAACCAATTCCTTACTCTATCGTTCATTGCTCTTCTTTTTCCGCCCGTTTACAAAATCACTGGTAAGTGCATGTTAAATGTCAAAAGTTTGGGTTTATAGTCTGATATCAACAACAGTAAAGGTGTCATCCAACTTTTCACTTTGACCCCGGTATATCCTTAAAAAGTTTCAGTAGAACTCTGATGAGCTGCCCATTCAGTGGTATAATCTGAGCATTTCCGACCGGTACCCATTTATATACCTCGGTGGAGATAGGCCAGTAAGGAAAGAGACTTGCCCGAAGTTTCACATCAAAGTGGGATCAGAACTCGGGACCCTCTGACCGCTGGTCAGAGACATGAACCACTACACCGCCGTGACTCATTTAAGAGTTTCTTTCATAAGTTTGTGCAGTGGGCGTGGTAGGCCTAACATCGAACTCTTGCAAACGTGTGCGAGACGTTGCGGGTTCCATTCTCAGACAGGTTAGCTGAATATCATTTGTAAGTTTCCATGAGTTATGTGACTGTATTTTGTCTTGCAGCAACAGGGTTGTGCCACCACTGTGTATTGTGCTGCTAGTCGAGAACTGGAGGGTTCCGGTGGTATGTACTTCAACAACTGTGCACGTTGCCAACCAGCACCGGATGCGTGTAATTCGAGAATAGCGAAACTCCTGTGGAAAGTGACTGAGGAGATGATTGAAAAGAGGGTGTTGGAAATGGATGGGGAAAGTTGACATAAGAAGGAAAGCTAGTAGATCAGAAAGATGTTAGCCCAAATTTGCTGGGACTAGGCAATACCCGTTCAGTGGGTGGGGGAACTGCTAAATTCATGTAAGACGCGTCACGTCATTAAGGAGCGCTTGGAGGCCGTAATGACGTCATTTTGCCACGTGATGTTGCCGACGTCACGGATGACGCGGCAGAAATGTCGGTGAAGTCAAAAGGCTTAAACAGCATTGTTCTTTTCGTTATTTCGGGAACTACCATGTGTCCCAATAAATTATGTTGGTTACATTTATACCACCAAATAGGATGAAGGGGTTAAGGGGAGGCCTAAATACTGGTTGTGATGCAATGACTGGTGATCGACGACCGTGACATGAAGTAAGGCCAAACCAATGAATTCTTCGGTAAAGAAGTAAAATGGCACCATGAAGGTGCGCTGTTCATTTGTGTAAAAAGGCATTGATCCAGTGGCACTCTGAAGTCAGACTGATTTGGCTTGGCCTACACCCTAAACCACGCCCTCGCGCTTGAATGACCAAACTGGGCAAATGGATAGGTCTATTACATGTTACATGTTAGGCCCTACTTTAACCATTTGATCCAATTTGGTCGTAGAAATGTAACCAACATAATTTATTGGGACACATGG